>JAMZEH010000023.1:12805000-12965000 GCA_024699665.1 Ostrea denselamellosa | reverse complement strand
CAGTGATGTGCTTGAATTATCTGTGTAATTGAGAAATGCTATATTCTATGTCATCGAATCTTGTGAGAAATCTTCAAATAGCATGTTCCAGTCTGTTTTTGATCGAGTATTACAATTAAACGGTGTATGCATACTCCTGACGTCAGTTTCACAGAATGTGCTGTTGGGACCTAAATCCTCAGTCTTGGATGGTAGAGGGATGACACTTTCCTCAGCTATGCAAAGTGCATCGTGAAAGTCGTCAATGTTTGCATCTGCAACTATCTTTGATACCTCGTGCGTATTTCTGCTTTCTAAAATTTCCAGCGCTTCTAATAGAATCTCTTGTACTACTTCAACAGGGACGGATCAGGGCATTTATTCGCTGCTGGTCCTGCATTCGTCTGTGCCTTCCTTGCTTTTCCACATTTCCAAGCTGTGATGATTATTATATGAATCATATTTGTGACACCACCAGTTTTGTCAGTATTACTTTTGCTTCCAACAACGATTCGAGAATCACATTTTTTAACATCAACTAGTTGGATGAGCTCTTTCAAAAGTTGAACATTTGATGATGTTTTTGTTTGCAATCATTGATAAAATTACATTTACTGTTAATCATTTTATTTCTTGGTACACATCCTTCTGAGGCTAAAACGTAGACAATGGAAAGTCATTCCGATCTCGAACTGAAATTCGATAACGTTGACCGTCAAACGAACAAACTGGTACATATAATCCAACAGTTGCACACTCCTTAGGTATGTGCTCTATCGTTCCCCGCAAAAATATTTATCGGTTAGCTATATGCTTTCATAGCGAATTCCACTGGTATAAAATATATATCTGTGGCTGATGGTGTGCGATCCAAATCCGACACCATGAATCCAAGAAACTCGGATGCTCTTTATCTACTCAACTGATACGCGTTATTAAACATGTTCTGGGATTCATATAAAAATTGACTACTATCATGGATTTTCAAAATGCACCTTTCATTTAAAGCATTCGAATGCACACAGTACGGTTCATTTATATTTCCTAATTTTACGGTGTACTCTTTCCCTACAACAGACTTAAATTCTCCAATAAAAATGACCTTTTTCTCAATTGTGTGACGCAGCACGTCATGGTTCTCCGACCGTCGTTTCGGTCGAGTTCCCCGTGTACCAAAGATCAACTGTACATCTAGGGTTATACTCTGCCATAAATCTTCATCAACTATTGCTTTCAGACCTACTGTTGATACATTTGAATAACATAGAAAAACAAACATCTTCGATCTGAAGAACTTGCATTTCTGATAAAATCTGCGGAACGTAATATTTAGGTATCTTGTAGTACAAGGGAGGCTTGTATGGGTCTGGATTGGGAGGAAATGGGCATTTTATTTCAACAGGGATTGCTATGGTTCCTGAAGATGAATTGTAACAACTCCTGTCTGGACTAACGATTATACGACACTCACCAAAATTAATTCTGATGCAGCCTTCTTCGAAAATGAAAAACCTGGAAAAATAGTGGGAAATACTTCACTAACCAATATGGCAGCTGCGTTGTTTTCATTCCATCGTCCATATTCCAATTTTGTCTTTACATTTGTTGACGGTTCTTCCTTTTCCTTTCCAAATTTAACGCAATCGTAATGTTCCTGTTGTTTCGTCAATGTATCGAGCCCAAAGGGTGTATTGAGAGAACTTCCTGTTACCACAGCCTCTTTTCTAATTTCGTGCCACGGAAGACATAGCCGTTTCACGAGGCGGTACTGCTCTGCACTGAGGACAGATCCTTCAATTTCTTTCAGATGTCTGTAGTTGACTTGTTCTTTCAAATCTACTAACACATCTGGACAAAACTATGAACTGCATCCGAGCAATACCAAGCACACAGAGTATAGAGTGTCTACACTATTCAACGTATTTTTAATGCTTCTGTTCACATCGTACGAGTGAGCCGATATTGTGCTAATTGCGTTGCACAAACTAGAGGTTTTCCAATTACTTCCTGGCTTCCGGTCAGTGATAGAGGGTGGCCGTGTTTTTATGTGACCAGGTATTTTGAAGATTGTACGTGAAATCAAAAACGTATTGGTGTTACTCTTGAAGGATTTAACAATTTCACAAGTTATACATTAGTATATAAACAAGGGAAAATGCAAGAAAGGGGAGGAATGAATCCAGGTGGAGACAAAGTGAATGACGACAGTGCACGTTCATTGAGTGACAATAGTTCATTCAGTCATGACTCTTCGTTAGTGAGCAGCTTATTGAATGCAGCGAGTAACGTTTTTACAGTTCACAATTTCATGTGACTAAACCGAAAACCGAGATTGGGAATGAAAATGTGAACGAGCAAATGACTTCAACACCTATTAGCAATATACAAGATGACGAGGTACGTAAGGCGCTTGACACATCGAGCAATAAAATAGATCTGTATTAGAGAAATTATCAAAGTCAGACATTGTTGAAAAGAAGCTGAATGAAATTAATGTAAATGTTGCAATTCTCGGGAAAAGGGTAAACGATCTTGAAAAGAATACGAAAGAATACAAGACATCAATAGAGTATCCATATGAGGAAGTTGAGGATGTTCGGAAAGAAAACGTGGACGCACCAAATTTGAAAAATGAAGTAAAAGACACACTTACATGATTGAAGCCATAGGCAGAAGTCTAGAAAGTCTGAGGCGTGATGGAAAAGCGTTGCATGATGACGTTACAGACCTCGGTTGGCTGTCAATGAAAAACAGCGGGTCTCGGGGGAGAGGCGAGAGGTAAAAATACACAACAAAAATCGAAAGCGTTTCTGCATTAAGAGCTTGGAATACAACACGAAATTCATTTTGCAAATGTACATAGATTTGGAAAACATCGAGAGGGCAGACACAGGCCCATAGTAGCCAGATTACTCTATAACAAAGACAGAACTATGATCATGGAGAGAGCATATACTAGTATGCTGATAGGGAAACCTTATGACATTCAAGAACAACTATCAAACAAGATGGAGGAACGGCGGAGAGAGCCCTATCCGTTGATGAAGCAAATACGACAAGAAGGCAACCGTGTTAAATTTGTGCGTGACAAACTCATTGTTGATGGAAGGCTGTACAGTGCGGACGATGACAACGGTGACGATAATGAGTTCGATCGGATGGGAGAAAGTCCCGAACCAAAGAATCGTGTACCGCAATCAAGTCCCGAACCAAAGAATCGTGTACCGCAATCAAGTTCCCGCAATCAAGTCCCGAACCAAAGAATCGTGTACCGCAATCAAGTCCCGAACCAAAGAATCGTGTACCGCAATCAAGTCCCGAACCAAAGAATCGTGTACCGCAATCAAGTCCCGAACCAAAGAATCGTGTACCGCAATCAAGTCCCGAACCAAAGAATCGTGTACCGCAATCAAGTCCCGAACCAAAGAATCGTGTACCGAAATCAAGTCCCGAATCAAAGAATCGTGTACCGCAATCAAGTCCCGAATCAAAGAATCGTGTACCGCAATCAAGTCCCGAACCAAAGAATCGTGTACCGCAATCAAGTCCCGAATCAAAGAATCGTGTACCGCAATCAAGTCCCGAACCAAAGAATCGTGTACCGCAATCAAGTCCCGAACCAAAGAATCGTGTACCGAAATCAAGTCCTAAGCCAGAGGGCCGTCGCGTGGAGCATATGGAAATACCCGTAGATTTGAGGTAGGCAGCCCCAGGGGGTGAACAAGGCAGCAAAGGTGTTCACTTACCTACGAAAAAAAAAGCATAAACGTCATTACATGGGATATTGGTAGAGGTATAAGAGAAAACCTTAATAACGCAGATTTTTTAAGCTTTATGGCAGAATTTGATATTGTTTGTCTGACTGAATGTTGGGTTGATGATTCGGATAATTTTGTCAAAGATGTCCATGACTGTTGTAAAACATGTAATCTCAAGAAAACTGAGTAAAAGTGGGGACATTGTTATATTCTACAGGGACACGCTTCAGTGTCATTTTTCAATTATTGAAAACATATATGATAGTATTATTTGATGCAAACTGAGTAACAAATATACTGTATATTATCTAGCACTTTGTTATATACCACCTGAAAATAGTTCATTTTATAGCAATACATTACATGAGATAGGTCTGTTTAGTTGTCTAGAAGAATCAATCTATAAACATAAAAGGCATGGTCCAGTTATTATATTCGGTGATTTAAATGCCAGATCTGCGGCAAGGCCTGGTTATATTGAAAATGATAATCTTGGCCATGATTTGATAGACTTGTTCAGTCATTTTGAATATGAATATGATTCACATGATTTTCTACATAATGTGTAACAAAAGACGTAGAAAAGTGGCACTATAATTGAAATAATTAAGATATTGTAAGTCAGTTCAATTATTTAGGTATGTTGTTCAATTTTAACAGGAAGTTTAATGTAACACAAAAACATTTCACCCAACAAAGAAAGAAAGCATAATTTACATTATGTGGAAAATTCCGAAATCATTGTCATAACATCGAAACCAAAAGTAATTTATTTCATATATATGTAAACAGTGTGTTGAATTATGGGACAGAGATTTGGGGTTTTCACAAAAGACCTAACATAGAAAAAATTCATTTACTGTTTTGTAAAAAAAATTCTGGGGATAAAAAAAATTATAATAGTAATATGATATATTATGAATTGGGTAGATTGGTTATGTTAGAACGAAGAAAGTTAAGAATGTTCAAACATTGGCTGAAAGTAAAATATTCGGATAACTGTATAGTCAATCTTGTAACGACGAAAGATTACAAAACAATGACACATGGACATGCAATATCAAAGATGAACTGTGTAAATTGGGCCTTGAATATTTATTTGATAGTGAGCAGTATACCATAAAATACATGTGCAAAATAATTGAACACAGACTGTATGATGTCTATAAACAGACTCTTTATACATCAATTCAAAACTGTAGCTGAGGTAGTATTTATCAACATTTGACTCATAATTTTACAGAGTTATTTGCGGAAACCAATAGATAATATTTATTTGAAGTGTATAATCAAATTTCGACTATCGGCACATAATTTGAACACAGAAACTGCAAAATATAAAACACATCCCAGATAACCCTACAATAAAAAAAGGTGTAAAATATGTACTCTAAATGACAATGAGGATGAATTTCATTTTATTTTAAGATGCCCTAAATATCATGATCTGAGACATTTGTATATTAAAAAGTACTCTCTATGAAATATACTGGACAAAAAAAGTTAAGGATCATAATTTTGACCTCAAAAATTTTTATTAACCACATAATTATTTTGACAAATTTTAACATGTATAGTTTCTCCAATGTGTCCTTAACACAAGAGATTTACCTGGTTTCATATTGACGTCATTAGTGCACGATTTTTTCGCCCAAACACAAGCAAGGGGTCAAAATCAAAGTGTGCCAACGTGTATATTGAAATTGAAAAATTGTGATTTTCATTTTATTGTGGGTATTTATTGCTCTAATCGACTCTTAGGTGAACAATTATTGACATTAAAAGCCATGAGGCGCCATTTAACTGCTCTGGAAGTTGGTCAGGCAGGAGGTATGCTTCAAGCTGGCCAAGTCCAGAGAACTGTCTCTAGACATTTTAATGTGTCCCAAAGTGTGATTTCAAGGTTTTGGAATCGTTTTAGGCAGACAGGTAATGTTTCTGAGAGACCGAGATCAGGTCGTCCAAGGTCCACAACCGCTCGCCAGGATCGCTATATGTCACTTATGGCTCGTAGACACAGGTTTCAGAGTGCTGTCTAACTCAATACTGACTTTCATGCAGCAAGTGAGGTGCGCATAACACCACAAACTCTCAGACAGAGACTTCATGCTGCTAACCTTTGGGCTCATCGACCTGCTGTTCGTCCCATTTTGAGGAGAAGACATCGTGTAGCACGACTCAGTTGGGCTCAAAATCACATAAACTGGCAACTGTGCCATTGGA
Organism: Ostrea denselamellosa; assembly: GCA_024699665.1. Lineage (NCBI taxonomy): Eukaryota > Metazoa > Mollusca > Bivalvia > Ostreida > Ostreidae > Ostrea > Ostrea denselamellosa. The sequence goes on along the minus strand of JAMZEH010000023.1, from coordinate 12,959,040 downwards.
CGCCTGTTCTTTTCACGGTTCTGCGTGGAATTTCATGACGGTCGTAGGCGTGTATGGCGCATGCGTGGAGAGCGGTACGCTGATTGCTGTGCAGCAGAGCATGATCGTTTTGGAGGTGGCTCTGTGATGATTTGGGCCGGAATCTGTATTGGTGGATGTACTGACTTGCACGTGATTAATGGCAATCTTACCGGTGCAATTTACAGGGACGAGATACTGCATCCAATTGTGAGACCTTATGCGGGAGCTATAGGCAACGACTTTGTGTTAATGGATGATAATGCTCGTCCCCACAGAGCACGTATAGTGACAGACTACCTTGCTACAGAGACAATTGAACGTATGGATTGGCCGAGTTGTTCTCCGGATTTAAATCCAATAGAACATGCCTGGGACATGTTGCAGCAAGCTGTTTCCAGACGCCCTGTACTTCCGACAAACCACCAGGAGCTTACGTTAGCTTTACAGCAGGAATGGGCAAGGTTGCCACAAATTGCGTTCCGCAGGCTCATCAGAAGTATGCAGAGGCGTTGTCGTGCCGTTATACAGGCTCAGGGTGGACATACACCCTATTGATATTGCCTTTATAAAGATTCAATCATTTGTAATGAAATTTGTTATTGTTGCTCATACCGATTTTCAAACTGTTTTGGGGGTTACCTGACAATGGTTGCTCTGGCTGCTTAACGTATTGATGAATTTGTAAAAACAGGTTTAAAATGTATTGTTCGATTGTCGTTGAACATTTTAAGTATATATTTAACATAATTTATTTGGTTTTGTTATGAATAAAATAATTCTGAAATCATGATCCTTAACTTTTTTTGTCCAGTATATACGTAGTGTTTTTAAACTTATTCAACTGTCGAGTAGCCCAAATATTAAGGACCTCAGAAATCTTGGTAAATATATACGCTTTGCATTAAGGATAAGAAATGAATATGCAAGTACATAATCATAATGAATACCATCATACGTACAGTTTATTATCAGAAATAACACATAAAGCTATATTGGTTTGTTAAAGGTGTAAATTAAGTGAGCCATGACTATTTTTGTAGTATATGTCAATGGTTTCATATCATCATGTATTCTTCTGTGTTTAAGCAATAATGTGTCATAATTGTTGTTTTTGTTCATACATTTCGATATATATATTTGATGTACTAATTGTTTGAATATTACATGTATCAAATCTGATATGCCAACTGGCATAAAGAATGAAGAAACAAACAAACGTTCAGCTGAGCCTTCAAATTTTACCAATGCCACTTGTTTCGATGTTTTTTAAGCTGCAAATGTCTGTCGAACCTATTACCCAAAGTGTAATCTTTCCAGCCATACCAGACTCCGAAGAAAACAGCAGTATCGACGAAATAGAGTCAGGGTGTTATCAAATCCTCATTCTTTCCAGCCATACCAGACTCCGAAGAAAACAGCAGTATCGACGAAATAGAGTCAGGGTGTTATCAAATCCTCATTTGTCAGTTCTATTTTTGAATTTATTCGTTCTTGCCTCTCACTCAGAGTTGATCAAAATCTCCCAGAATTCCAGAGGTACTTGAGCATATCCTCTTTCCGTCAAGGCACAACTTGAGATTGTTTTCTTGTCTGTACAGTGTTCTGCTATTCAGTAGATGTTGTAGCATTCCTGGTTTGATATGCTTAGTCTACGACGGACCATGCATGGTTTTTATAACGTTTTGCACAGAAACAACAAAGTTTAACCCTTTCGTGATTTTTGAAAACGATTTGTCTATTGTGTTTTGGACCACTCATGGGGCGAAGATATTGTTCATGAAAGAATTTGCATCCTATTCTACAAAACTTCGATATGGTGTCATCGTATCTCGTGGAAATGTTATCTTTGCTTTACCATTTAACAGCATCTAAGAACAACAGGAAAACTATGTTGTCGATGGAAATTTGTCATTTACAATCATCAAACAAATCCTTTTCCACAAATTTTGCTATCCATGTTTGCACAAAGTCTGCAATACTGAGGGCAACTGCTGCGTTAAACGTTTTACGTCCTCGTTTTGTTCACCCTCTTCCATGTCTGCATCTTTGCTACGGTTTTGGTTATCGATGTTCACTGAAACACCCTCACATAACGTATTCCTCTCAGGAGACGATTCAAAATGCTCCGTTTGTTTTGTTCATTTGTTTTTCCGCTAAAGGACTTCAAATAGTCCTTACTGGTTTGAGCCCAGATTTACCTGCCATCTGAATTTGTGGATTTGCGGGAGCATCATTCTGAATTATGTTTTGGTTTTTGTATTGATTTGGAATTTACAAGAAAATTGTGTGTTCTATATCCAAGTTTGCCTGTAGTTGTAACTAATTCAGTACTTCTAATTTTAAGTACTTAGTCGTTATGTGCAGTTATAGTATGGTTGATGTCCACAGTGAAACAATCGCCATCAAAAGCGCAATAATGGCGACAATCTAGTCCATTGTAGGACTGGATAATAAGTTAAAGTAAAACAGTTTTATCCAAACCGTACAAACAATTTACTTTGCAATCATCTAAACCGTACACATGGGTATATCCATGCCGTGCCAGTAAAACCTGCATAGCGTCAATATGTTTGTGTTCTATAAAATACAACACTTTCGTTACATGTACTTTTAAATACTCTAAAGATTCAAATTTCACTCTGATATATATATATATATATATATATATATATATATAGTTTGTTTTGATGCCTTAAATGAACTAAATCTTGATCAAAACACGTATGTGAGAACCGTATTTACTATGACCTCGTAGAGATCTGCGTTTCTTATGTTAAATCGGCCGTATATCCCTTTAACATAAGAAGTGCATCCTTGTATATTCACTTGAATTCTTGATTATTCACTTTTAACTGAAAAAAATCAATGTAGCGTCACATTCCTCTGTAATAAACCTTACCTTGGAGTCTGTTGCGCCTCGCAACGACATTTGCACGTCATCCAAACAGCGTGACCGTCGCGGTAACCATACAGTGATAATTTAAGCTGAAGGATTTGACCCCGTGAATTTTGAAAATCGTGAATTCAACCATCTCTTTTTACTAATGACTTATTATTTTTAATTGTTAAATGAACTATGTGAAAATTGTCAGATATGAAAACTGAAAATTAACACTGACAAAGGTAAGGCAATAATTTTTAGCAAAAGTACTTTGCAAAATTCAACTTCTACTGTGGGGATTCCAACGTTTAAATAACTGAAAAATACAAAGATATTTGCTTCATTTTTATTTAGAATGGAAAAACAAGGGATATTGAGGCCCAAACTTGACCAATGTCAAAAACCAGTTATCCTTAGATTGATTTTTATGTATTTTCCGAATTTTTTTTTTGGGGGGGGGGGGGGCAAACTAATGGAAATACATCTAAAAATAGCAGATTCCCTGAAACCAAAAAAAAAAAAAAAATAACCTCAAAATTAAACAATAAGTAACAAAACATGCTGAGTCTGGACATACTTAAAATCCGCAATGACAATGATGTTTTAACAGAAAAACACTACTTCCTGGGGAAATATGGCGGTTTTAATATGGGAGATATTTGTTACAAATGTTAGAACAAAATTATGGATTGCGAATGAGAAGACAAAAGCTTAGATTTTAATGCAAACAAAAGTACTCAAAATCTAATCTTGTTACAATTATATAAAACGGGGAGGGGCTGGTGGGTGGTTAACATATGGCGGTTCTTTTAAATATCTCTGTAAACAGTTCCGTGGGGATCCGGGTTGTTAGAATAGATCCTCAGTACCCCCTAGCTTGTCGTAAGAAGTGACAAAATGGAGTGGTCCTTCGAATGAGACCGTTAAAACCGAGGACCCGTGTCACAGCAGGTGTGGGACAATAAAGATCCCTCCCTGCTCAAAGACCATAAGGGCCGAGCATAGGCCTAAAGCTGCCTTCGCCGGTTGTGACGTCTGAGTATACAACTCTCAAGCGAGACGTATGGGCCACAACACTCACCTTCGTCATCCTGATCCAGTTGTTCTTCGGAACATATTTAAAAGGGGATTTTTTACCTTCCATATTCCCACAAAGAATTGTAATCCCATATTATGATCCCACCTAATCACCCCCAAACAGTATCATGTAAAACCTTGAATCCGTATTGTGGCCCACCCCCAGGGCATTGACTTAAAGGTCATAGGAGACGATTTTCAAAAACAATTTTGTTTTGCACGAAAATGTGGTTTTCTTTGATTACTTAATACATGTAAATATGTCTGTTGGAAAAAAATCACAAGGCGTAACAGTACAGACACTACAAGATCGTCGAATGTTGCTGTGGTATGATGACTTATCTCCCTTGATTGATGACGTCAAAAGAGACCAGCTTCACCCAATCTCTAGGTGTATTTGTTTACATTGACACCTGTGGGATCTAGCCATTAAAACGGCTGAACGTGCTTGCATTCAATTGTAATGCACGAAGTCAGATGGGTGTTTCAATGTACTTGTGTCCAAAGTATCCAATATTTAAAAAATTAGGTGCGAAATCTACATCTAGATCATTTCAAAGTCACTCAGAACTCGAAGTTGTGTGACAGTCATATTACGAGGGTTGTGTGACAATCATATTACGCGGGTTGTGTGACAATCATATTATGCGGGTTGTGTGACAGTCATATTACGCGGGTTGTGTGACAATCATATTACGCGGGTTGTGTGACAATCATATTACGCGGGTTGTGTGACAATCATATTACGCGGGTTGTGTGACAATCATATTACATTACGCGGGTTGTGTGACAATCATATTACTCGCGGGTTGTGTGACAATCATATTACGGGGGTTGTGTGACAATCATATTACGGGGGTTGTGTGACAATCATATTACGGGGGTTGTGTGACGATCATATTACGGGGGTTGTGTGACAATCATATTATGCGGGTTGTGTGACAGTCATATTACGCGGGTTGTGTGACAATCATATTACGCGGGTTGTGTGACAATCATATTACGCGGGTTGTGTGACAATCATATTACATTACGCGGGTTGTGTGACAATCATATTACTCGCGGGTTGTGTGACAATCATATTACGGGGGTTGTGTGACAATCATATTACGGGGGTTGTGTGACAATCATATTACGGGGGTTGTGTGACGATCATATTACGCGGGTTGTGTGACGATCATATTACGCGGGTTGTGTGACAATCATATTACGGGGGTTGTGTGACAATCATATTACGCGGGTTGTGTGACAATCATATTACGCGGGTTGTGTGACAATCATATTACATTACGCGGGTTGTGTGACAATCATATTACATTACGCGGGTTGTGTGACAATCATATTACGCGGGTTGTGTGACGATCATATTACGCGGGTTGTGTGACGATCATATTACGGGGGTTGTGTGACAATCATATTACGGGGGTTGTGTGACAATCATATTACGCGGGTTGTGTGACAATCATATTACGCGGGTTGTGTGACAATCATATTACGCGGGTTGTGTGACAGTCATATTACGGGGGTTGTGTGACAGTCATATTACGCGGGTTGTGTGACAGTCATATTACGGGGGTTGTGTGACAGTCATATTACGGGGGTTGTGTGACAGTCATATTACGCGGGTTGTGTGACGATCATATTACGCGGGTTGTGTGACGATCATATTACGCGGGTTGTGTGACGATCATATTACGGGGGTTGTGTGACGATCATATTACGGGGGTTGTGTGACGATCATATTACGGGAGTTGTGTGACAATCATATTACGCGGGTTGTGTGACGATCATATTACGCGGGTTGTGTGACGATCATATTACGGGGGTTGTGTGACAATCATATTACGGGGGTTGTGTGACAATCATATTACGCGGGTTGTGTGACAATCATATTACGGGGGTTGTGTGACAATCAAATTACGGGGGTTGTGTGACAATCATATTACGCGGGTTGTGTGACAATCATATTACGCGGGTTGTGTGACAATCATATTACGGGGGTTGTGTGACAATCATATTACGCGGGTTGTGTGACAATCATATTACGGGGGTTGTGTGACAATCATATTACGGGGGTTGTGTGACAATCATATTACGCGGGTTGTGTGACATTCATATTACGCGGGTTGTACGCGGGTTGTGTGACAATCATATTACGGGGGTTGTGTGACAATCATATTACGGGGGTTGTGTGACAATCATATTACGCGGGTTGTGTGACAATCATATTACGCGGGTTGTGTGACAATCATATTACGGGGGTTGTGTGACAATCATATTACGCGGGTTGTGTGACAATCATATTACATTACGCGGGTTGTGTGACAATCATATTACGGGGGTTGTGTGACAATCATATTACGCGGGTTGTGTGACAATCATATTACGGGGGTTGTGTGACAATCATATTACGGGGGTTGTGTGACAATCATATTACGGGGGTTGTGTGACAATCATATTACGGGGGTTGTGTGACAATCATATTACGCGGGTTGTGTGACAATCATATTACGGGGGTTGTGTGACAATCATATTACATTACGCGGGTTGTGTGACAATCATATTACGCGGGTTGTGTGACGATCATATTACGGGGGTTGTGTGACAATCATATTACGCGGGTTGTGTGACAATCATATTACGCGTGTGACGATCATATTACGGGGGTTGTGTGACAATCATATTACGGGGGTTGTGTGACAATCATATTACGGGGGTTGTGTGACAATCATATTACGCGGGTTGTGTGACAATCATATTACGCGGGTTGTGTGACAATCATATTACGCGGGTTGTGTGACAGTCATATTACGGGGGTTGTGTGACAATCATATTACGGGGGTTGTGTGACAGTCATATTACATTACGCGGGTTGTGTGACAATCATATTACGCGGGTTGTGTGACAATCATATTACGCGGGTTGTGTGACAATCATATTACGCGGGTTGTGTGACAATCATATTACGGGGGTTGTGTGACAATCATATTACGGGGGTTGTGTGACAATCATATTACGGGGGTTGTGTGACAGTCATATTACGCGGGTTGTGTGACAATCATATTACGCGGGTTGTGTGACGATCATATTACGCGGGTTGTGTGACAATCATATTACGGGGGTTGTGTGACAATCATATTACGCGGGTTGTGTGACAATCATATTACGGGGGTTGTGTGACAATCATATTACATTACGCGGGTTGTGTGACAATCATATTACGCGGGTTGTGTGACGATCATATTACGGGGGTTGTGTGACAATCATATTACGCGGGTTGTGTGACAATCATATTACGCGTGTGACGATCATATTACGGGGGTTGTGTGACAATCATATTACGGGGGTTGTGTGACAATCATATTACGGGGGTTGTGTGACAATCATATTACGCGGGTTGTGTGACAATCATATTACGCGGGTTGTGTGACAGTCATATTACGGGGGTTGTGTGACAGTCATATTACGGGGGTTGTGTGACAGTCATATTACATTACGCGGGTTGTGTGACAATCATATTACAGGGGTTGTGTGACAATCATATTACGCGGGTTGTGTGACAATCATATTACGCGGGTTGTGTGACAATCATATTACGGGGGTTGTGTGACAATCATATTACGGGGGTTGTGTGACAATCATATTACGGGGGTTGTGTGACAGTCATATTACGCGGGTTGTGTGACAATCATATTACGCGGGTTGTGTGACGATCATATTACGCGGGTTGTGTGACAATCATATTACGGGGGTTGTGTGACAATCATATTACGGGGGTTGTGTGACAATCATATTACGCGGGTTGTGTGACAATCATATTACGCGGGTTGTGTGACAATCATATTACATTACGCGGGTTGTGTGACAATCATATTACGCGGGTTGTGTGACATTCATATTACGCGGGTTGATGGCAGTCAGTCTCGTATACGTCCTACTTTGGCAAAGCTAGTGGGTATAAGAAATTAAATCTTTGGTCAGACGCAGTTCCAACTAGATTATTTTCAACTACGGACCAACTGCGAAGACGGGTTTTCAAATCCTCCAAAACGTTGACTGCTTTATTCAAACGAATAACTAGATGATAGCATAACTGTACGAATGTGTATAAAGCAGTACCTGCAAGATTAACATTGTCATGTGAAGCTCTTCTGACCAGATTTTTTTTTATCTAAATACATAAGTAAATGAATTGAAGATGAATAAATCATGCTATATGTTGAAAGTTGCATACTCAGACCCCCTCCCCGCCTTCTTCTGTTTGTAAAAACGAAAAGTCAAAGGAAACAAACTATGGTGGAGTGATATTGAAATCACAAGTTTAAAATTTAAAAGTGAAATAAACCAAATTTTTTCGAGCATGCAAGAATCTGGAGTATAATTTTTGTTTGTTCGTTTTGTTTTTGTTTTGGGGGTTTGTTCGTTTGTCTTGGTTGTGTGTGTGTGGGGGGGGGGGGGTGTTGTTTGTTTGTTTGTTTTTGATGAAGCACAAAATTGCACAAAGGTTACCGTTTCTTACTAAGAACAGAATTGAAAAACAAAATTAAAATTTAAAAAAAGAAGTTTAAAAGGTTTAGTTGGTGTTTATAATCAGGAGAGGGGGGGGGGGGGGGGGGGGGATTATGCACAGCATCAGGAGTATAGCCCCCCCCTTTTGGGGGGGGGGGGCAATGATCATTATCATGTGTGTGTGTGTGTGTGTGTTTAAGACTTCTAATGTAACTCCTTTGGCAGGCCCCACCCTACCCTTGGGGGCATTGATTATTTCAACAAATCTGAATCTGACTACTTGAGGATGCCTGTCTATTATTGTCTATCAACATGACTAATCAAAGCTTAGCTGTTCACAAGAAGCTTTTTTTTTCAAAAAACTTTTCCGTAAAATATTTTCATGTAAAACCTGCAAAATTTTTAAATGTATAATGTTATCGATCTAAGTTTATGATATATATCACATTTCAAGCATCCTTTAGGTGGAATGTGCAATTTCATGTTCTGTGCAAAATCAAGATGCTTTAAATTTCAGAATTAGCTGTTCACTAGCTATAGTTTGTAAAGATAAAAAATTCAAAGTTAAGGCTGAAATGTCGCTCTCATCATTGAGTTGAGAAGGTCCAAATTTGATTTTCAACTTCAAAAGAGTTATGTTTCTTTTGTTTATCAATAACAAGAACAGAAAGAAAAAACAAAACAAAACATTATCTCCCCTTTGAAAAAGGATGTGAACCTTCATTTGAACAATTGTTTGTCCCCAAGAATGTATATATGGCAGGGATGGTTGAAATTAGCGTAGTGCGTGGTTCAAGGGAAGAAGGAAAAAATGTGTAAAGTTTAGAAGCCGACGGATAGACAGACAAACGGACTGACAGACATACTGATGTAGAGAGACACGGAACAACGGCGATTATAAAAATATAGCACAGATGAGCTTATGAGTAATCATGGCCTTGTTGTTCTCGAGTTGAGAATTTTTCAATTTTTTTCACATATATATTTCTACCGTATAATTTTGCTCCCTTACTGAGTCCCCACTCCCATCCCACACGGCGGGGTGGGGGATTATCTTAGCAAACTTAATTCTGCATTACCTGGGGATACTTGTGTATCAATATGAACTAATCAATGTCCATCTGTTCTTGAAAAGAAGATTTAAAAGATTTTTTCCTACATATGCCGATTTAAAGCTTCGATCTCCCTGTATGTCCTCACCCTAGAGAGACAGTGATAGTGTCCCCGGGACCCGGTCTGTGGTGAGGGTCTGTCCCGAGACACAATAAGATTATTCTAACTAGCCTCATCTCACCATTGGGGCCTTGATGTGAACAATTTTGAATCTGTGCTCTGTGGGAAGCTTTCACAGATGTTTCGTCATTTCTATGTCAGTGGTTCTCACCAAGATTTTGAATTACATACCCCACCCTATTTTAACAAATTTCTAATGTTCTCCCTTGAAAGCTCTTTTACCCAAGGATGCTTATTGCCATGTTTGATTTATTTTGACACAGTGGCTCTTCAGAACAATACGAACATCATCGTCGCAAGCCACGCCTATTGCCTCCCCCTATCGCGGTCTCATCCGAAGGACCGTCCCATTTCGTCGAACCTAAAGACAAGCTAGGGGTGTTGAGGATCTATACTAACAACCCAGATCCTGACAGTGGACGAAGATATGTGAACAATTTACAGTGTATGCCGCCGGTGTAACGACAAAAAGTGACCCCCGTAGAATAAAGACCGGGGGTCAAATTTCTACGTAGAAAAATGACCCCCCGGTCATTATTCTACGGCAAGTAGGGTCATTTTTCGACTGTAGAAAACCCTTCCAGACCGTTTATTCTACGACACCACACACGTTGAAAAATGACCCCCATAGAAATATGACCCCCTACTTTTTCACTATATTATACAATAATATCTTATGAAATGAGATGTAATACTCAATATTCGTTCATCCCAGGGTTGGATAGGGTCGGTGAAGATAACTGTGTCTCCTGGTTTTTTTAAAAATATCCTTAAATGTCGTGGAAGCAAATTTAACACCACTTCTTATATGGGCCCCATAAAATATGATTTAATAATTCCTATTTCTTTGTGATTGGCTGAGATTCACCAATGCAGAAAAATGTTACTTCTATATTTATCTGCACATGACTTTCAATGTGTACGGGGTTGGGAAGGAGGATGTGCGAGCTAATAAATTTTTTTAGCTGTCATTTTCCCCTGATAACGCCCCCCCCCCCCCCCCCCCCCCCCCCCCCCCCCAATCTATCCCATGAAAGAGCCTGGCATTGGTGTCCTCAGTGGGACATTTAATCTCATTCGTCTGCAAGTCTGTCTGTTTAAATTTGTCACAAAAACTTTAACCTTTGAATGAGATAGGGCTTTCGTATTTCACATGTATATTACCTGCTACAAGATCTTACCAAATATACTATGATTTTTAAAAAAGAAAGAGATATGGCTATCATTTTATATATGTATAATCCTTTCTAAAACTACGTTTTCTGACCCTGTGACCTAGACCTTGAAGGTTGACCTACTTTTCAAAAATGGTATATTTCTGTATATTTCTAGATTGGGAAAAGATAGGGGTTTCGTATTTGCATTCCTGAAACAAGACGTTCTCGAGCATGCTATGGTTTTTACCCCTTGACCTTCATGTTTGACCTAATCTGCCAAAAAATCGCTGGAAATGACTTTTGAATGACATAATTATATGATAGGGTGTTTATATTTGACACAACATGCCATAAATAATGGTCTCCCATCCACTGACACCGGAAGCGGAGATCACAATTCTTTGATTTCATTTCAAAGCAACTAAAGTACATTAAAGAATTCCAAATTGATATATAGTTTTATATATTTATTTATTACAACTATAAAAAGAACACAGAAACTTGCCACTAACTTTAATGTATTTTCAACGTTTACTAAGGGGTATCATATTTCGATTTTTTTGCAACAAACTTGTCTTCCAAATCCTCCCATTCACACAATAAATTGAACACATTTGGATCTATTTCCTCGCTTAATTTTTCTAAACCTTTTACTTGATGGGGAAAATCTTTGAACTTCAATACGTATACGTCTTCTGGTCTTTCTAATTCTCTGACAATATTGGAGTCGGTTTCATTGTTTACCAGTGCAGCTTCAAGCATTCTTTTTGAAATATACTGGTAGTATTTCTTTGGCACGAAGTTTTTGATGTAGATGTAAGGTGTTCTGCTGTAAATATCCTCTGTTACATCCAATACAGGTTCGTAATGGTTTCCAATATTCATAATAAAAATGCATTTCGAATTGGATTCGTTTTTTCCCTCGTGTAGGGGAGGGTACGGCAGCCAGACGTAATTGTCGTTGTTTTTGTCATTCTTGCTTGCAGTAAACAAAGATCGTTGTATTGCAAATTGTAGCGAATGTACGGATTTCTGTATCAGTACCCCAGGAACCTTCATGTTCCATCCGCGAACGTTTCAAATATTTTGGATCCGCTTCCATGGTTTGCAGTAGATGTTTATTCTCCTTCATAAAGCCAACAACTTTATTTCGTACATCATTGTGATATGATTTTTCCACGAAAAGCGATATTTCCGTATATTCTTTCGAGTCCATGGTGTGAAGCAAAATGACGAACAGAATTGTTGACTTTGAAACTTCAAAGAACCGCAAAATGACGAACAGAATTGTTGTTTTTGAAACTTCAAAGAACCCCGCATATTTGATGGCATCATTTTATCCTAAACAAAGTGATTGATGTTTTAAGCCTATAATATTTTTCCCATGGGAGCAAAGTTTTGAAATCAGACTGTGTTGTCACAATCACTAACAAAGGCAGCTGGTAAACGATCAAAAATAGCCAAAATAAATAAAACGCTAGAATTTGAAAGGAATTTGTGAATTGAAAATATGAAGTTTAATTGCTTTAGTCTAAGTCCCAAATCGGGTGAGCTCATATTTACATTGATATAAGAAATCTCGGATTAGCAATAATAATTTTATGTACATGCATTAGGTATCCCTTCCCCCCCCCCCCCCCCCCCAAGAAAATGTTTCATCCGATTGAATCAGTTATTCAAAAACAAGTAATGTTTTATATTTGTGCACACCCAACATCAAATGTTGTAATATTGCTAATCATACTCGGGAAAAAAATTATGTATATTAGACTGGGAAGATTTTTTATGCTGCAGACATTCGGTTTTTCTATTGGTAAAAAATATAATACATAAATAAAAAGGAAAAAGACAATATAACTGTGTATAGAATTCTGTAATTTTTTTTGAATATGAAATACTTCTTTTATATGCATCAAATCTTTTGATATAAAATGTCTCAATTTGTTTGTGCTTGGGTGATACTAGCAAACGACAAAAGACATAATCAAGTATAAAAAAAGAGGGATCTCAGGGGGAAAAAAAGACAAAAAATCATTATCTCTCCAAATACTGGAACTTCCTAGTGATCAACCTTGAAGCAATAAAAAGAGAACGTGTATTAGCAGAGGATGGGGGGGGGGGGGGGGGGGGGGGGGGGGGACATCTAAAAGAAAATTTACTCTAATAAAATACTATACTCAGAAAAGTTAATCACAGTTTGTGCCCCTGATGTTGAAGATATTTATGAGATATAATTTTTTTCAACAATTGCCCGTTTTTCATGCAAATTTGGTGGTTCAGAAACATAAACTTTTCTTGTAATTTGTGAAGAAAAAAAATGAGACTTTTTTGGGGATATTTTTTCACATAATTTACCCAAAGTAAAATCAAAGAGGATAACAATTATTGAAACTGAACATTTTTTTTTTTATGGATGATCTTGATTTTTTAAAAATAATAACAAGTATGGAAATATATTTTATAAATTAAATTTGATAAAACAAATCTAAGAACGTGGTATTCTTGCTCTATAGTCATGGAACTGTTATTTGCTTTCCTTTAATTGGGATAAATCATCTTGTTTTATTGATTTTAGGTATAGTGGGTAGAACGCATGAAATAAACACTTCATATCAGAAGACTGCGTGATTTTACCCCTATTTATTTTCCGACAAGAATATTCTTACCAAAACCAGCCTTTTGCATCAAAAAATGACATAGGGTCATTATTCTACGAGGTCATTTTTCTACAATCCACACGGAGAAAAATGACCCCAAAGCCATATTTTCTACGAAAAAAGGGGTCATTTCTCTATGTAGAATATTGACCAGGGGGTAAAATTTCTACGTAGAAAAATGACCCCCGGTCATTATTCTACGGGGGTCATTTTTCGTCGTTACACCGGCGTCGACAGGCAACAGACAAATTTGATTAAAAAAGCTCACCTAATCCTTTGGCTCATGTTTAAAGACATTTTTAGGAAAAAATCGAAACACAACATACATGTGATTGATTCACTCAGCAGACTTACTATAACGTCCGGCTGAAGCTTTAAATTCTGATAACATTGTAAATAAAAAACTTCATCATAAGATACTCAAAGCAATAAAAAAAATTATTCTAGGTGTCCGAAACAATACAATGGCGGTTTATACGAAACGCTTATTGCAGGTGTGCTTTCAAACAATATTCCCTTGTTTATTTTCCTGATTTTTTCTTAAGATCTTGGGGATTTTTTAAGTTATACCGATAGGTGTCAATTGATGCATAATTCTATAGTTGAAAAATACCGTCAGTTGCAACTTGTATTGCTTTAACGTCCCGCTCTAGAATTTTTCACTCACATGGAGACACCATTTCCATTGAAGGACTGTTAAAATTTAGGCCTATGCTCAGCGCTTTTGGCCATTGAGCAGTGAGGGATCTTTATCGTGCCACACCTGTTGGACACGGGGCCTTGGTTTTTGCGGTCTCATCCGAAGGACCGCCCCATGTAGTCGTCTCTTACGACAAGCAAGGAGTACTGACGATCTATTCTAACAACCCGGATCCCCACAGGCCCGTACTTGATGTTTTATGTGTATGACGATGCATAATGACGTAATACCTTGTGTGCATGACGCCACGCTATGCGACACAGTCTAATTGCAGATATATATATATATATATATATATATATATATATATATATATATATATATAATAATAATAATAATAATAATAATAGTAATAATAATAATAATAATAATATTTAAAGACAAGAAACACAAAACTCGAATTAATTACAAAGCGATAACTGTAGAATGTAATTAGTTCGAGTTTTGTGTTTCTTGACTTTTATTATGGGATATATTTTCTATATCAAATACTGGATTATTATTATTATTATTATTATTATTTTTACAAATCATGCCCCCCCCCCCCCGAGAGAGAGAGAGAGAGAGAGAGAGAGAGAGAGAGAGAGAGAGAGAGAGAGAATTTAAAATGCAAAATCAAAAATTCACTTCGTTTGTTTCGGGTTCAATTTATTTCATTTAAATATGAAATCAAAAAAGGGTGTGCAGTGTTTTGTGGATTCAAGACTTTTTTTCACACAACAAGTATCTTGAGGTGATAAGGGGAGTTGAGTCCAGACAAGTTCATGAAAACTCCTTTAAAGTCGTTATCCTTCTCCGTAACGTTGTTTCTACTGACAAATTTTGCTAAATATCTAAATTAAAGTATGATTTCACAATTAACTAAAGGGATGGACGTACAAAATGCATATCACCATTGTAGTCCGATCTAAAAAATACATTAACAAATTACATGAACAGAATATAATTTCTTTTGTATCTTCTGTGGCCTAATACCTTTGACGCTTGCGTCAAGTTGATTTCTTGTTAGTATCATTATATCATATTTTCCGTGAACTATACACCTGTTGCTAGAAAACTTGCAATTTTTCAATTTTTGATACGCAATGCAATATTTGAAAATGTCTTTTATTTTATCGACTAGGCCAGGACCGGTTCTCGTTACCCATAATTCAATGTATCGTGTTTTAGACCCACCCGAAAACCGTGAAACTTCTGACCCGGATATATAAGGTTGTATTCAAGATAGTGGAAACTAGACTATATTTTATTGATTTAAGATAAGAGGAAGGGTACCCCGAAGATTATTCGTCAGTAAAAATAGCATTTGATGACAATGTCCAACCCAGCTCATCAAACGTCGCCAGAAAGCGTACAAGTAAATATGGCGATGCAGCAGCCCCAGATGAATATGCCACAAGGAGTTGTAGTTCCCCAAGGTCTACCACCAGGACTAGCGTACCTTGGAGCTCTAGATGAAGTTCGGATCCATCAACACTTGGATGTACTGGAAGGTATGTATTCAATAAGTGGGGTAAAATTTTGCATTTCGCAACACTACCTTTGTTGTGCAATGTTCACTGATCCATTAGGCAGTGCACCCGATTTTAATGACTATTGTTGTTTTTATATTGATGGAATAATGCTTTAATTAATGAAAGTAAGGTATGAAATATTATTAATATTTAATGCGTGACAGTAGAGTATAATTGCGTAGGGCTGGGTTAGTAGCACAGTAATTCAAACAACAACGAATAAATTGAAACAGAATGAGTGGAATTTCAGAGTTTTTGTTTTTTGTTTGTTTGTGTATTATTATTGTTTTGGTTGCTTTCAAAGTTTAAACTATAAATTCTGCGACATGTCTCAACGGGAAGTTAATGTAATGCTGATTTATCTCTGCATGCCCCACCCATAAATGTAGACTATCTGTTCTGGTAGGCAATGTGCCATTATTCTAGATACCCGGGTATTTAAATTGACAGCAGATAGCTTTTTGGCAGAAAGAATCTGACTATGAGGTCAGTCCTGTGATGAAGATATCAGCTGTAAGAAGAAAATTAAATAGAATTACAGAATTGGCTATTAAACATAATCATTGCTCAAGATGAATTTGACAGTTTTGGTACAAATCCTTTATGTTCATTATGATATGCAGCAATTTTTCTTCTTCTTGGTGTTCAGTTCAGCAGTTTGAGTGACCCCCTCTCTGATTTTTGTACACCAAGTTTAGGTCTGAATACAAGTCCCTTTCCCTCTCTAAAAGAACCGATTTTTCCAAGTGAAATTGCCTTTATTTCCCCAATTTGCATTGTTTTTGTTATATTGAATTTTTACATCCAACATTCTTTAATGTGTATTTGTCATTTAAACAAAGACTTGTCATATGAAAATTAAGAAAAAATAACTGAAAGTGTTAAGAAAGAGAAAGTTTATGATTGTGCTATATGGGCTTTATTATTTGAGTATAACCTGGCTAGGATGAGTTTACACTTTATATTTCACAAAGTGGATTATAAAAAAGCATGAACTGCCAGGGACAGAAAATCTTTGAGGGTGAAGAGGAGGGAAGAAAATTTAGTAGTCAGGGTCACTTGGGCCAATATTGACTGGATATCAGCCTGGGTAACTCAGTGATTAGAGCTCCTGACTAGAAATGCAGTAGCTGTAATAATGTAGCCCTCAGATTTTGTTTTTATCTGACTGGGGGAAAAAAATGTGAGAAGCTAGTAAAGCAGCTAGTATTGCAAGAGGCTTAGATTCAATTTCTGGTTTAGCCTAAAAAAAATTCTCCTGTCCCATGTATTACAATATACTGATATATATCCAAAGTTCAAATACATGAAATTTTTGTTCATTTTGGAAAAATTATTTTTATTTCAATCTCATAAACTTATGTAAAACTGAAATTAATGAACTAGTTGCAGATTTATAAATTCTTAAACAATAATATGTATAATACAAGTGAAGTGAAAAATGTACAAGTATACTGAGTGAAGGCAATTATTGATTTTGGAATCCTGTGGTACTTTAGTAACTGGGACAGGTCATACTGCTACTGTGTTGAAGTCTGGATCAGACACTGACCGTGATCAATGATCAGCAAGACCCCTCTAGAATTTAATGTAATCATGCAAGAAACAAACATCACTGGTACAGAACTGATCTAAGGGAACACCTATCTACCTTGGCTTGATGGCTATGGATTTACCAACCACAAGACATGATGACCAATGTAAAAATCTTTAAATAACCGTTATTATATACTACTCAAAGTTTGATAAGGATCATATAGTTCTTACATTATAAAATCAATATATGAATTGATAAGACACGCAAATTTCATCATAGTGTTGGACTGACCCCTCTTGAGCCTCAAAACACAGGTTAGGTAGGGAAATGCATGCTGCAGTGATCATGAGTAGCACGTGAAGCATGGTACCCACATTATTCACATTTCTGAGTGCTTGTCGTTGATTTGAATTTGGCCATTGTCTTTACATCTGACCTCGTTTAAGTCACTGTTACTCTATGAAAATGCCTCCACAACGTCAAAGACGTCGTTTGACTATTGAAGAATTGGCCAGATGCATAGGAATGCTCGAAAATGGTGCAAGACAACGTCACGTTGCAGAGCTATTGGGTGTCAGTCAGAGCGTTGTTTGCAGAGCTTGCAACCGGTATCAAGCTCATGTTTCAGCTTCTCATCGACATGGAGGCGGCAGAGAAAGGTCCACCACGCAGCAAGATGACCATTTTCTCTTGATTTCAGCACGACGTCATCGGTTTGCAACGGCGACTGCGCTTAGAAATGATCTTCTAAATGCAACTGGAGTTAACATTTCCACGCAAACTGTGCGTAATCGTCTTCATGAAGGTGGTCTTCGTTCCCGGAGAGCCTGTATTCGCATCCCTCTTACTCAGCGACACAGACAAGATCGTTTGAATTGGGCCAGGGCTCATGTGAATTGGAGGGTTGCTGATTGGGCCCCTGTACTTTTCACAGACGAGTCGAGGTTTTGTGTTGACTTCACAGATCGTCGTGCACGAGTGTGGAGAAGGGCAGGAGAACGATATCAGGACGCTAATGTTGCTGAACATGACAGATATGGTGGTGGGTCGTTAATGATTTGGGGAGGAATCAGTCGAGCTGGACAAACTGATCTCCATGTCCTAAGGCGAGGCACGATGACCGGAGTGCGCTACAGGGATGAAGTCCTGGATGTGTACGTGAGACCATATGCTGGTGCTGTTGGTCCTGACTTCATCCTCATGGACGATAATGCACGTCCACATCGTGCTAGGGTGATGGACGAGTACCTGGAACGTGAGACAATTGTTCGTATGGACTGGCCAGCTCGTTCTCCAGACCTCAACCCTATCGAGCATGTCTGGAATATGCTTTAGGTAGCGATTTCACGTCGTCCTGTACAACCAGCCACCCTCCAGGAATTTGAAAATGTTCTGATCCAAGAATGGAACAATATCTCTCTTGCGTCCATTCAAAACCTCGTTGGAAGCATGAGACGACGTTGCCAAGCTGTCATTGGAGCTAACAGAGGCCATACCCGCTATTGACACTTGTTTGTGCAGTGTGAAATGAAATGTGCAGAGTTTAAACAATTCCGTGATCGTGAAATTACCATGCTTTTCAGGGTACTCTCCCTTTACCTTAGGAGTATGCGATGAAATGTCATGTTTGCCAAATTTTTCTGTCACAATTTCTTGAAGTAAACATTTCTGAACATAAATCACTCTGTGTTGGTTGTCATTCACCTTTTTGAAAGTTTTACAAGTGCTGAAAAATATGATCCTTATCAAACTTTGAGTAGTATATGTCTGTCAAAGAGGGACGTTTCATGGTATGGCTCTGTCGGTGCAGATCTTGTAGGAAAAGGCAGAATGAACTGTAAGCTCCAGGATTTTAAAACTTGGTACATTTGATCACTAGAATCTTACAACTTGGTACAGTTGATCACCATGATGAGAGGAAGATCAGGGCTCTACATTAATTTGTTTTCCTACTTGTCCAATCAGACAAGGGACAATAAGTTTATATAACGATTGATATCTGGATCGAAGTTCATTTTTCATGCATTGCTTCTGACTTTGAACTACCAATAAACTTTTCAACAGTTGATCTTTTTATTATTTGGCGACTTCTTTACATAAAAAAGCATTTGTCCATTCAGACAAATGCCCAGTAATATTCACTTGTCCGAATTTTTTTTCCACTGGTACCGGACAAGCGTTAATGCTGAGCCCAGAGGATGCCTATTGTTTGTCAAAGGTAAAGGTCATATCAGTTAATAGGAAAACCTTTTAGTCAGAATACAGACCAAACTATTGGGGTTAGGATCATCAAACTTGTTACACATATTCCTCATGCCAAGTAGAGGATGCCTTTTGTTCTTCATGGTTAAAGGTCAAGGTTGTAGAATCATTTAGAAGGAAAACATTGTAACCAGGGTACAAACTGAACCGCTGGGGCTAGGACATGTAAATTTGTTACACATACACCTTCTGCCAAGCAGAGGATGTCTATTGTTTCTCAAGATCAAAGGTCAAGATTGTAGTATCACTAAGTAGAAAAACCTTGTAGGCAGGATACAGACTGAGCCATTTGGGATAAGACTGTCAAACTTGGTACACATATTTTTCTTTTTCAAGTTGAAAGGTCAAGGCTGTAAGTGACATGCATCACTTGATCTGCATTGTCCATCTGTCTGTCTGTTCATTGTCCTGACCTTGTATGCAAAAAACTGTAAGCTCCAGGATATATTTGATCACCATGATCTATTGTTTTTCAAGGTCAAGGTTGTAGCATCACTTGGAAAACCTTGTTGTCTTTTGTTTATCGTGCCAAAAAACAAACATCTAGTAATTACACCCTATATATCTTTCTCATGGGCACATTATGTACCATTTGCAGCACTCTTGTATTAGCTTAGCCAACTTAATAATTTACTTCAAATTAAACAATATTTCAAAATTAGTAATTTCAAATAAAATGACATTTAAATAAAAAGAAAAATAGAAAATGTTGAAAATCATACTTTTTTAAATTAACAATATTATAAAATGGCTTTCTTTTATTGTAAGTGAAATACACCGTAATATACAGTTGAGTCCAAAACAATTCATGATCCTTAGGGCCCTTTACAATCACATTGCTGCAACAAATCTGGTAAAATCTTATTTTATACATTTTTACATTGTAAACAGTGGCTTAAGATAATGTCAGACCTTTTTATTTTGTGACATGTGGCTCTGAGAGCAACTTACAAAACAGTTTACTCAGGACTGTTTGGCAAATTTATATAGAAGAATGTAGTGCAGTGTTTTGTAGTGTTGTCACAATCAAATGATTGATTTAAAGTAAATCATCAGTCAAAAGTATAGTTGATTGTTGACAATTGATTTGAAATATAATTATTGATGGTAATCAACATAATACTGCAATTATCTTTATTTTTATTATTGATAATTCCACAGATCCTCAAAAGAGCTTTAGCTACTCTCACGTATACTCGCAGGTGTTATTAGACATATCCTAACTGCCAGGGTTAATACAGTAAACAATTTGTTTGGGATCAGTACAATGCCATAATTTCCACAAAATTTTAAGATGGTGGACTGATGATGCTTGTATTATTAGTTCCCTACTGATGGTGCTTGTATTGTTAGTTCCCTACTGATGGTGCTTGTATTATTAGTTCCCTACTGATGGTGCTTGTATTATTAGTTCCTTACTGATGGTGCTTGTATTATTAGTTCCCTACTGATGATGCTTGTATTATTAGTTCCCTACTGATGGTGCTTGTATTATTAGTTCCCTACTGATGGTGCTTGTATTATTAGTTCCCTACTGATGGTGCTTGTATTATTAGTTCCCTACTGATGGTGCTTGTATTATTAGTTCCTTACTGATGGTGCTTGTATTATTAGTTCCCTACTGATGAACCCAGAGGAGACTTTAAGTTTGTATTCTTTATGCCCATCCGTCTGTCAGTCCAGCAAATCAATTAGCTAGAGGGTCATAGTGATATCCCCACATAAATTCCAGGTGTGTATGTGTTGTATCTCATTCTATTTTAACCCTTTTCTTGCATGATCTGTCAATATTCAAGGTTTAGCCTTTGTATGCTAATTCTCACTGGATTGTTTACCCTTTGTACACATGCATTCGAAGACTGAAAGAGGAAGTCTCAATGTTGTTAAAAAAAGGACTGTCAAAAACTACTAATTTTTGCATATAAATGAGAATTTTCAACTTTAGAAGTGGGTTATTTTTGCAAAATTTATACATTCACCTATGCAACAAAATTAGAGAAAGCTCTGGGGAAATTGTCATTTTACAATTTTTGAGCACAATGAGCTGTAGGTGTCTCTTTAAAGGTACATACTTACACATGTGCATTATATATGGTTATACAGTTTGATGCATGCATATGAAATGTATGTGTTGCAGTACAGATATAAATTAGTCCACTTTGTGAGAACACCTTGACAAATAGAGGGAAGAATTGAGTAGTTGTGCTTTGTTCATATCCGTAACTGTCCTAAGGATGTGCTAAATGGACCAATTTACTTATTTTTAAACATGTCAATAATACATGTATTGTGTGTCATAATTGCAGCACTGAATATGAACACATAATTTTGTACTACACTACATTTGTCAATACACTTAAACAGTCACTTGAGATTCATCCCTGTGTATGAACATTTAAACACAATAAAGTCACTTGAAATTCATGGGAGCAGCTAATTGTTTTTGATATGTCCAAGTTCAAAATAAAAATTTTATTCATTGTGAAATTTTTGATTTGTTTGATTTTCATGTTTTTCACCTTTTAATAGAGAATGTATTTCATATTCAATCTCATTGTACACAGAGTCGATCCTTTCATAAAATGATTTCTTTGCCCAGAGTCCTGGAATGCTTCTTTCAGGTGGGGGTGGAGATGTTGCTTCAAATTAAAATTTTTATGCTTGGTTGTTTTGGTCAAAAAACATCTCATAAAATGTTTGTCTATTTGATGAAAGAAAATTTGTAAGATGAGCTCAGATAGGACAGTAAATATTCTTAAACCAGCAATTATTAATGAATGATAGTGAGTTTTTGTTATTTTCAGTGATGGTTGGTTGGGAGAGGAACAACAAGTACAGACTATGTAATAATCAGGAACAGCAGTTCATGTACGCCAAGGAAGGTATGGTCATCTGGAGTAATGTCTGTATATATATATATGTGTGTGTGTTGTGTGTGTATGTATGTGTGTGTGTATATATATATATATATATATATATGGATTCTCCATTCTGATTCTCCAGTCTGTCATAGATACTCTAGATACAGACATTCTTTTTAGACTATAGATACAAGTGCTTCTAGGGGTTTTGGATTGTAAATGCAAAAATTTTTTTTGGAACTACAGATACAAATTATTTGGGGACTGCAGATACAAGTGTTGTCTGTTTTTTGTTTTGTTGACT
This sequence comes from Ostrea denselamellosa, assembly GCA_024699665.1. NCBI lineage: Eukaryota > Metazoa > Mollusca > Bivalvia > Ostreida > Ostreidae > Ostrea > Ostrea denselamellosa. The sequence continues at coordinate 12,936,327 of JAMZEH010000023.1, read as the reverse complement.
AAAGGTACTTTTTTGGTACTGCAGATACTGACTGCTGTACCAGACAGTTCTGTGGACCAGCCCGGCCATTTGTCATGGACATTACAGACAACAACATGCAGCCGCTAATTCGCCTGGATCGTCCATTTAGGTGTCAAGCGTCCTTCATGTGGTGCTGCTATTTACAGGAAATGGACATTCAGAGCCCCCCTGGAGTATCCATTGGAACTGTCAAACAGATGTAGGTGAACTAACTATAGAAAGTTGGGTTTTCATTTAAACTAGTATTTGTTGCCCATCAATGTACCATCATGACTGCACCCCTCCTCTCCCCTTAAGCTTTAAGCATAGTAAGTAGTGTTTTTAATTTAATCGTATTATGCCCTGGAGATCAAAGAAGGGGGGGGGGTATTGTTTTTGTCTTGCCTGTCATTCTGTCTGATACTTTAACCTTCCTAATAACTTTTGAACAGTAAATGCTAGGGCTTTGATATTTCATTTGAGAATTACGTATGATAAGATCTTCCATTGTTACGAAAAGATTTCATCTCTTGACCTTGGTGTTTGACCTACATTTTAAAAACTTTAACCTTGGCCATAACTTTTAAATGGCAATTACAAGGGCTTTCATATTTTACATGTGTATTCCCAGTGAGAAGACCTTTCCATTGGTATCAAAAATTTTTACCATGTGACTGTGATCTTGGCATTTGACCTGTTTTTTAAGGTGTTGAGCTTGCTCAAGAGTCTTTTAGCGATCATGCAAGATTCCACCATTCAGCCAATCTCAATGGGTGAAATCAAAATAGGGCCCATTGGTTTGAATGTTTTTTGTGATTAAAGGCTTTGAAACATTTAATTTAATTGATATTTGAAAGACAGAATACCATTTCTGTTGCTGATGTCGTTGTTTATTATCATTGTCCATTAGTTAAATAACAATTGTTTGGTAAGTTCATTTTTTACGGATGGATTTACAACAAAACAAATTTTCCTGCAAGGTTTGTGCCACATGACATACTTACTAAATAACCTGCTCAAATTTGGTTTTCATTTATATCTAGTCTCAAAGTTTCATCAAGAATTCTTATTGCGGATCATTAGAAACAGATGAAGACAAAATTCATTAAGTGGTGAAATTGCACAATGTCACGGTTCGGTTGCTATTCCAAAACAAAGACTATTCCTGTTTTTGTTTTCGGTAATCCCGATTTTCTATTAAACAAAAGTATTGTGTATCGCGAAGAAATAACAGGTTATTTCATGAAGAAACCTAGGCTAGGTAGCATTCATTTGGAGTTGAATTTTGTTCAGATTTCCAATAACCTTTTTACATATTATGCTGAACTTTTGAAAACAGTTAATACCGTATAATTGTTAATACATGAACAGATGAGATAACTTTTATAAACAAGTCTACTAGTCTCACTCTGAAGCAGTGATATTCTTTTCAGCATTTTTTGTATGCAATTTGAAGTTATTGATTAGTCTTTGTAAAGTAATAATCTTGAGGCGATACTATCTAGCAAAAGGAGGGTATGAACTTGTTAGGATAAGCAACTTAAGTCCAAGCTTTCTTTTCTTGTAAATAAACACAATTTGCTGACATTTTACAAATGATTTTAACCCTTAGCCTGCTGCATTAATTTTCATTGTATATTAGTGCAGTGCTGAATAAAAAATTGCTACAGTGAAACTTCTCTATACCGGCCAGCTCTCGGACCCCAAAAAAATAGCCGGTTTAGAGGGGTGGATGGTTTATTGAGTTGATTTACCAATTTTAAATTTCTCGCCCAAGTCCCGTTGAGAGGTTTTAGGCTCTGATTCATAATGTGTTTTTATAAGTTGGATTTTATAACTAAGTGATAGCTCAACACGTACATTGTCACTTTGCTGGATGAGACATGATTAATACAGAGATTTACAGACTAGCAGTATTAATGTAGAAACATAGCTTATATGTTAATAAACAAAACAAACACATCAATTTGGGAGATACCATATGCAGTAATTGCTCAAATTTGGTTTTCATTTATATCTAGTCTCGAAGTTTCATCAAGAATTCTTATTGCGGATCATTAGAAACAGATGAAGACAAAAGTCATTAAGTGGTGAAATTGCTCAATGTCACGGTTCGGTTGCTATTCCAAAACAAAGACTATTCCTGTTTTTGTTTTCAGTAATCCTGATTTTCTATTAAACAAAAGTATTGTGTATCACAAAGAAATAACATTAATTGGCAGGGGTCACTAACACTGTTGACATCACAGGTAAACCAAGGAATTAGAGAGGCCAATTATTTTTCACACCTCCCCTGGATAGGCTGATAATTACCCAGCCAGTCAGCCAGTCTCTCATTTTCCACACCTGGCCACATTTTTATGTACTTAAAAGGTGGCCAGGATTCTAAGGGGAAATTATACATGTTTGTTAACAAATGTTCTATAAAAAGTGGCTGATGTCCGGTTTATAGGGGTGGCCGATAATGTGAGGGTTTCTTCCTAAAGAAATGTTAAGATTTCTGCCGGGACATTAAAAATCGGCCAATATTCAGGGAGGGCCGGTTTTCTGAGGGGCCAATTTGGAGAAGTTTCACTGTATATTCTTGAAATGTGCATGCTCTCTTTGAATGGGTGTATCTCTATTATTATTGACTGTAGCCCAATAAAAGTTATATGTATCATTGGATTCTGTAGTTCTCAATTTTCATATTTGTTTTTCTCCACATCTAATATCTACCTGTACAGGTGCAAATAAAGGTAGACAAATTTTTGCTTTCAGTCCTTCATGGTTTTTCATTTCGGCATATCTGTTTGTCTTGCGGACAAGTTCATGAATGAAATCACTGGTAATAAACAACTTCAGAAAATCCAACTGTGTTGTTAAATTTAACGTCATATTCAGTTTAGATTCCCTGGTGAACGAATCAATCACAACATCGCTGTCCTGACGTGACCAGCCATTTTACAAGCCGTCTTGGAAATCCTGGTCTGTTTCCGGGGGAAAATCTTAAATACGAAGAGTTGCCAATATGTGCCGATTCTCTAATAAAATATCTTCCTGCCCAAAGCCTTCAAAAATGTTGTCATCATTAAAGAAATTGGCAACTTCTTCATCGCTCCAATTGATGGCGACCATTTTGTTACATTTTTTTAAACAACAATTTGCACTTCGGTTAATATCGATCTCCTTTGGGATAAAGCCTGAGAAATCCGAAAATACACGATATTTCGAACAACCTTCACTTTGTACTAATCCAGCTTGGGAGCCCCCTTTGTTGCATAGGATCAACAGTAAACGAGTACGTCACAGAATTGTTTATAGTCACGAGTAGCAATGGCACATCGTAAGTGTAAAACGACAGAAGTCTCATGTAGCAGCCTAAGGGTTAATGCTTTATTAAGCGATCATGCAAAATTTTGCCACTACACCGCCTTTCGGATCTCAATTGGCAAAATCAATTAGTGCCTATTGGTATTGAACGTTTCTTCGATTCAAGACTTTGAAACATTGAATTTAATTGATATTTGTTAATGTTGTTGTTTATTTTTGTATCTTTATTCAATAGTTAATAACAATTGTTTTGAAAGAAAAGTTCATTATTCACGGATGGTTTTATTAAGAAACATTTTCCCACGAAATTTGTGTCACACAATATCATTTTATACTTCAAAGTACTTACAAAATAATCTGCTCAAATTTGGTTTTCATTTATATCCATAGCTCATAGTTTCACCAAGAATCCTTATTTCAGATCAGTAGAAACAGATAAATACTAAATTGGATTACGCATTATCACGGTTTGGTTCCTAATCCAAAAACACAAAGACTATTTCCAGTTTTGTTTTCGGTAATTCAGATCCTGATTCCCAATTAAGCAAAATGAAAGTAGCGTGTGCATTGTGATGAAAATAACAGGTTATTTTGCAAAGAAACCCAGGCGAGGTAGCATTCATTGGGAATTGAATCTTGTTCAGAATTCCAGTAACCTTTCACATATCACGTTGAATTTTTGAATTGTTAGACACTGAAAACAGAGTTAGTACTGTATAATTGTTACATCATACTTGAACAGATGATACAACTTCTATAAACAAGTAGTCTCACTCTGAAGCAGTTATATTCTTTTCAGCATTTTTCATCTGCAATTTCAATTTATTTATTAAATGTCTCCTGTGGCACTCAAACATTTCTTCTCTTACTTTCTCTAATTTACCTGCCTCTGAATTTATTGAGAACCCTATAATGTATATGATACTTATGGCCTTTCAGGCCTTTGATTTATGTACCTAAAAATGAGGAAATGCCTCCTGTTGCACTCAAACATTTCTTCTACTTTCTCTAATTTCACCTGCTATCCTCTAAATTTATTGAAAACCCTGATGTATTTCATATTATGCAGTTGATGAATTTTCATATTATCCAGTTTGATGACTTTTCATATTGTCCAATAAAACTGTGAACCTGATCTGACAAACTGTCTGCTAGATCTGACAAACTGTCTGCTAGATCTGACAAACTGTTTGCTAGATCTGACAAACTGTCTGCTAGATCTGACAAACTGTTTGCTAGATACCAGCAGACAAAAAATTGGATTGTTTATTGATTTTATGCAAACAAAAACTGATAGAAATAACTTATTTTTATCATGAAATATATTAGTTTATCATAGACAGTCAACAGCTTGCTTGCCCAGAAATCGTAACACACTCTGTGCATGTTTTATCCTTATTTATTTGGCCTATTGAATGGTTGAACAATTGTGGCTCAGATAAAAAGAAAAGAAAATTGGAAGCTGAAAAGGATGAAAATCAAAAAACCAAATTGTTGGAATGTTTAATGATGTGTTAAAAACTTGAGTAGCTAAAGTCATGGTTTGTATGCTATGCATTGATTTTGTTAATATCGGAGATTAAGAGTGACGGTGATAAGCAGACATTAAGAATGAGCAAGAACACTTGTCAAAGACTAATAGGTTAATGCTGAACAACAACATATTGGAAACAGAAAGTTGTTAAACATATTAATGTTTTTACTTGTCACAAGTGACTACTGATAAAAAAAAAAAAATAAACAGCTAAAAACAAAATTTCAAGTCTTTTTCTTCTGTCTGGTAATTTTTAAATTTGTCTGGTAGATTTACTAAATTTTTCCTCATCTACAAACCATTTTTTTTTTTCATGTTCTCAGGTCTACATTCTTTTCTGTTAATCAGAAAGTTCTTTTATCTCAGTTGGGTATTTCATTAACATATGTAATCTGGAAAAGTAGTTAAGTTTGGATGTCCTTACATGCATTTATCATTATTTGTTTCTCTTAACAACAGATGGACACCATGGAAACCAAAGTTTGAAATCCTGGATAGCCAAGGCCAGCAGATTTTCATCATTGAGGGAGAGTGTTGTTTCTGCTGTCCCTGCACAGACATCATGTTCAAGGTATGGCTGCCCACAATTAGATAATATTCCTACACGTTAACACAAGCAGTAGTACATGATTAAGATATTTTTTGATGCAGAAGATTGCAGAATTACATTCACATCAGACAGTACACCGTGATAACTTTTCTCAAACTATCGATGCTTTTCTTATCTGTTCTCTAGAACAAATAATAGCAGTAAAGACTGATTTGTGACCCAATGAATTGAGATTTTTTACATCCCACCCCGCTTTTGTCCTATCTATCTGTCACAAACTTTGTGAAGATTTTCTGCTAAATGTACCTTGTGCAAGTCACTTGTTATGACCCTGTAATTGGAGGTTGGGGGTGTATAGTTTTTGGGTGTGTCTGTTCATCCATAAAAACTTTAACCTTAATGCCATAACTTTTGAATGGATGATGATAGGGCTTTCATATTTCACATGTTTATTCCTTGTGACAAGATTTTTCTTTTGGTACCAAAATGATTACTCTTGTAACCTGTAGCTTTGGAGTTTGACCTACTTTTGAAAACCTTAAACTTTTTCCTAACTCTTAAGCTCTCCTGAGCTGAAATCACAAGTGAGCTTTTCTGATCGCTCATTGTCCGTCCGTGTGTAAACTTTTCACATTTTCAACTTCTTCTCCAGGTCCACTAGGCCAATTTCAAACAAACAAATAATCCTTTTGGTCAGGAGGATTCAAGTTTGTTCAAATGAAGGGCAACACCCTTTTCCAAGGGGAGATAATAATGAAAAAGCAAAAATACATTGACAAATTTTAAAAATCTTCTCCAGAACCAGCAATTCAATTTCAGTGCACTTGTTACAAATCATCCTTGTGTGAAGGGAATTCCAAGTTTGTTCAAATGAAGGGCCATATCCCCTTGAAAGGGGAGATAGCCACAAAAATAGGGTGGGGTCATTTAAAAATCTTCGTAAGAACCAATGGGCCAGAAAAATTCCAATTGAAGCTTCTTGACATAGTGTGTAGATTCAAGGTTATTAAAATCATGGCCCCTGGGGGTAGGATAGAGCCACAATAGAATATCGAAGTTTTATGTGCAAAAATATTGGAAAAAATCATTTCCAGAACAACAGGGGTAATTTCAATCACAATTGGTAGAAATCATCCTTGGGTTAAGGGGATTCAAGTTTGTTCAAGGGCCATGCCCCCTTGAAAGGGGAGGTAATCACAAAAATGCAAAAATAGGGTGGGGTCATTTAAAAATCTTTTCAAGATACACTGGGCCTTAAAATGTCCAATTTACATTTAAGTTTCCTGACATAGTGCAGATTCAATTTTTTTTTTTTAAATTATGTCCCACAGGGGTTGGGTGGGGCCACAATAGGGATAAAACTTTATATGTGAAAATATAGAAAAAAATCCTTAAAAATCTTCTCAAGAACCACTAAGCCAGAAAAGTTCAAATTTACATTGACAGCTTTCTGACATAGTGCAGGTTCAAGTTTGTTAAAATCATGGCCACCAACGGTAGGGTGGGATCACGTTAGGGAATCAAAATTTTACATACGAATATATAAGGAAAATCTTTAATATGGGCCAAGGTGACTCAGGTTAATGATGTGGCCCATGTACCTCGTTTTAATGGTTAATGCATGGGCTTTCATATTTCTCCTATGTATTCCTGTGACAAGGCCTTTCTTTTGTTACCAAGGTTTTTATGCCCCTTGATTTGAAGATTTGGTGGCATCTAGTTTTTAGCTCACCTGAGCTTTCATGAACAGAAAGCTCAAGTGAGCTTTTCTGATCACCCATTGTCTTGTCTATTGGTGTGTATACTTTTTACATTTTCGTCTTCTCCAGAACCACTGGGTCAATTTCAAACAAACTTGCAACAAATCATCTTTTGGTCAAGGGGATTCAAAGTTTGTTCAAATGAAGGGCAACACCCTTCTCCAAGGCGAGGTAATAGTGAGGAAGCAAAAATGCATTGACAAATTTTAAAAATCTTTTTCTCCAGAACAAGCAAGCCAATTTCAATCTAACTTGGTACAAATCATCCTTGGGTGCAGAGTTTAAATCTACATGGCAGCTTTCTGACAGTGCAGATTCAAGTTTGTTAAAATCATGGCCCCCAGATATAGGGCTGGGCCACAATAGGGGATCAGAGTTTTACATGAAATTACATAGGGAAAATCTTTAAATATAATAGGTCAAGGTGAAAGTGAGTAATATGACCCATGGGCCTATTGTTTGGCTTGTCTGTGGCAAAAAATTTGAACATTGGTCATATCTTTTACACCGTAAGAGGTAGACCTTTCATATTTGGTATGTGTATTTGTTGTGGAAAGATCTTTCCATTGACATCAAAATCTTTGACTTGGTGATCTTAACATTGACCTTTGACCTACTTTTAGAAAATTTGAATATAAGCCATACCGTTCAAATCATAAGGGGTACTGTGACATTGATCTTGGGATTTACCTACTTTTAAATACTTAAGACTGTTATTATCAACTTCCTGTCATACAAGACATCAGTGTTCATCTTGTTAGCTCACCTGAGCTGAAGGCTCAAGTAAGATTTTCTGATTGAAACTTTCCATTGTGCATCGTCAGTGTTGTCGGTGGCAACAAAATCGTCATAAACTTTTCATATTTTCATTGTCCAGAACCATTGGGCCAATTTCAATCAAACTTGGCTAAAAGCATCCTTGGATGAAAGGGATTCAAGTTTGTTCAAATGAAGGGCCATGCCCCCTTCAAAGGGGAGAATCACAAAAATTCAAAAATAGGGCGAGATCATTTAAAAATCATCTTCTCCAGAACCACTGGGCCAGAAAAGTTTGAATTTATATGACAGCTTTCTGATATAGTGCAGATTCAAGTTTGTTTAATTCATGGCCCCCAGGGATAGGATGGGGCCAGATTAGGGAATCAAAGTTGTACATGTGTATAAAGAAATCTTTATTATGGTCCAAGGCGACTCAGGTGAGCAATGTGGCCCTTGGGCTTGTTTTTTATATATATAAATAAAATACCAATGGATTATTTTTCAGTTTTGAAGTCAGAAAATCAATATTGCTTGCTTGCAGCATTGTAATTTTGCTTTCCACAGTGTTTAAGTATCTGAACAAATGTGTAAAAAATGTGTAGTCATCTAAATAAATTGATCAGCTGATTGCTAACATACATATGACTATATTATACACTGGTGATGTGTCTCTTACTGTCCACTTATGTGTCTATTTGCACAGTATCACAAATACATGATATTGATTTTAGCAATCGATTTGCATGCATTTACAATAGATGAACACATTTACAGTTAATGCATTACTATACATTTAGGATAAATTCATTCATTATGACATGTATGGACTACTCTTTATATGCCTGTATTAAGGTATAGACTATCCTGTCTGTACCTCAGCTCTTTTGTTCCAGGTCATATCTTTTACTCTGTGGGGCCCAGGACTATTAAACTTGGATAGTTTATTGTCTTGTGAGAAAGGTGTATCATGAATCAAAAAAAGGTCACTGTGGCCTCCTGGAGAAATTTTATGGCCATACACACTCATATTGTGTCCAAATTATCTTTTACACTGTGAGGCTTAGGACTCTCAAGTCTGTCAACTGATGCATCTTGGAAGGCAGGATGTGTCATGATCCAAATGTAGGTCACTGAGGCCTCCTTCTAAAATTTGATGGCTGTATCTTTCACACTGTGACACCAAAGACAATCAAACTTGGTCAGTTGATGCATCTTGGTGGAAGGTGGGTCACAACCCAAAACAGGTTACTGTGGCTTCCTCCTGGAATTTTATGGCTCTACATACTCAGATTGTGTCTTCATTGTATTTAGCACATTGTGAGGCATAGGGCTATCAACTTGATCAGCTGGCACATTCTGGGGGAAGGGGGACATGACCCAAAGATAGGTCACTGTAGCCTTCTGGAATTTTATGGCTATAACTTGCTCAGATCTCGGGGATTGTTTTAGGGTCAGTAGAGGACCAGAATTCAGTCCCATTCTGAAAAACAGGTGATTTTCCCAGAATGACACCAAAAAGTACCCAAGGGGTGATATAGATAAAAAAAAATTGCAAATCAAAAGTTTTGTTCCATTTTTTAAAGAATTTTATGATTTGGAATACTTTGGATATTTACCCATGTTCATGACTTAATTGCATTTAAGCTTGGGAATGATATTCTAAATGTTGCATAACTATAAAATAGACTAGAGAAATAGAAAAAACAAGTGTATATTATTATAAACATAGATCTTCAAGTGAGGAACCCATGTCCTCTGATCATCCTTACAAGTGAACAGATGGAAAATCAACAAGAGAGTGGAATGGGTCCGAGATTGAACACAGTCATGAAACTGACAGTGAAAAAAGTCTTTCAATGATAAAGATTCTAAGGGCTTTACTTGGATTTCAGCAAGTGATATACAGAAAATGAAAGTATTCAAAATTTTGATGATTTACTTAGTCCTGTTGATTCAGTCTCCACTTACACTGACTTGCATGAAGTCTGTGTTCATGGATTTACTTCTGGAATATCTCCATCCCCCCCCCCCCCCCCCCAAAAAAAAATGAAGTTTGCTTAAATTGATAGTTAAATCAATTAGTTTTGCTTTTTGAAACTCTTAAAAAATCATAAATGTTTCCCATTTTCACCAAATGTTGCAGTGAATTGTTCTTGGTAAAAAAAAAATCCCTGCATCTTGTCTGGATCATATCCTGCACACTTTGAGCAGAGGATCCTCAAAGTAAGTTGATGCATCTTGGTGGGGGTTGGTTATCACAAATCAAAAATAGGTCATTGTGGCCTCATTTTGGAATTGCAATTGGCAGTGTAAGAGTTTGTGACTTCAAGCATGCAAACTTAGATCTACTTCAGATACATGTGGTTCCAGATGAGGGTATCATGTACTATTGCACTTGTCATACAAGTCTATAAACAGTGCATGATAGCCATTATATAGGATTCGTTGTCGTGTAATACTCCCAGAATGCTTGTTTTATCATGTGTAATTGAATGTTTGCTTCTTTTTTTTTTACCCAATAGGTGACTGATCCAAACAAGAATGAGGAGATAGGAGAAATTATTAAACACTGGGGAGGATGCAGGGAAATACTTGGAGCTGTCAATGACTTCAAAGTGACTTGTAAGTTTATCAATTAAAAACTTTAGTAGACAATTCTTTAAGCGTTTCCATTGTGTCATGCAAGTTTATTGTAATGTCCAACTACATGTATCTTCAAAGTAAATAGATAATGGCTGACAAGATTATAGATGAAAATACTGTACTTGTGAAAATTGGTGCTGAATTAAGAAAAAAGTGTTTCCTGTCACACACACACACATGTGCATTAATATTGTTGTTTTGTTTTTTTTATTATATATTTCTAGATTTACAAAATTTTTAAAGGCCCATTCTTGTGATTTTGACTTAACCTTTTAGTTCAATACACAGGATGTCTCAGTTTTGTATTATTGAAATAGAGGTGACCAACACTTTATTTATAAAAACCACAAGCAGTGTACCCAATATTGATCTGGATCTGCTATTATAAAGCATCATGTTGACCTTAGAAAACATCAGTGATTGTTGAATTATATGTTTGAATAATTTAAAACCTTGAAATGGGCTACAAGAGCCATTGAAAGTATTTCTGGTTAGTTACCTTTGTATGTATCTAGGTCTAAAAGACCTTGTTGAAAGTGATTATAGGTGAGAGTGTTTGTTTCTTAGATGACTAAATATTTTAAAACGTTTAAACCAGCTTCCATACATGTAAAACTTACCTGATCAGTTGTGGTCATTGAACAATTCTTCTCTAGTTCTTGATGGAAATCATCCTTTCTTTGCAGTTCTACATCAAATCTCAGTATATGCTGTTTTAAATTTATATAAAGAAATAAGTTCATTCTACCTTACCCTTGATGTCATTTTCATCTATGAGTGAAAGATTCTTAAGCGGACGTTAAACAATAGTTAATCAATCAATCATTTTCATCTGTTATACATGGTAGTGTAGTGCAAGGTACTCTAAAACGAGTACAGACACAAGTTACTATTGAACTACCAAAGTATAGTAATTAATTTATAACAGGTTTGAATTTCTCAATTTGGCCCTGATGTTAGAGAAATCAAATGTTATTTTCATCTGGAAGGCACAAGCAGGTGAATCTCATTGTTGGATCTTGGCCAAATCAGAAAGGACAGAATTATTCAGTCATTTATTATTTCTTGTTAATTTTCATAAACTTGTCTTGATAGACATTACCATTGCTTGAGAGGACGTCATTATGCTTTGTAATTATTTTCTTTCTAGTTCCTGTACACCTGGATGTCTTCAAAAAGTCTTTATTGATGGGTGCAGTCTTTCTCATTGATTTCAACTATTTTGAAAGAAACAGAAACCAGTAATGTGAAGTAAAACCAGATATATCAAGACTGATTTAATACATGTACATAATTATAGTACAAATGTAAACAAGTATATATTGTAGCAAAGAATTTTTACAGTGGGTACAGGACATGTTCATATTCTTTTAATTAAAAGTGGCATGCTCATAAGAAATGTTTATTTTAGGTTATAATATATTTTTAACATGATATGTACATCTGCGCAACGAGATAATATTGTCATTTTTTTTTTATATATATACAATGGCTTTGTTCCGAAACAGTTCATCCTTTTATGAGACTTATTTAAAACATGTTCATGGCAAATTTTATATACCTGTAAGAGTAAATTTATAAACCTTGTGCATTTTAGGTAGTGCAGCCTTTAAATCACTGAGACATAAACATTGATCTCCCTATGAAATACTTAATCTGCTGTGATACGATCGATTCATTCCTTATCAACACAATACAAAAGGTGATCAACAAAGGCACATTAGTAGCTACATATTGTAACAGAGTTTCAAAGTATAATCCAAAGTGAAGGATACTCCAAAGGCATTCTGCTCAACTGTAAAATTGTTCATGTTGCTGCACATTTCTCTTTATCTTTGTTAAATCTCTCCAGATGACTTGACCTCATTCAAATTTTGCAGTATCTCTGAATTGTCTTGATTCTGATATATGACGGTCTCCCAAAAGTTGTGATTTCAGATGAATACCTCGCTAACTTACAGTGTCTTGTTCTGTGTGTAATGTATATATATTTATAATCATTGTGCCTGTCTTGTCCTCCTTCATACAGAATTGACATTCTGTGGAACCTAAAAATGTTACATTTGCTGTCTTTTAATCTGCAGATTTTTCCATTATTTGTATTATGGCATTTTAATATATGCTATGTTTCATGGCTTTAAAGTATTTTTAAAATTGTTCACCTGTTTGTATAGTGTATTAAAAATGTTTTTAGTCGAATCAAGTAGTTTTGCGTTTTTCTTTTTCCCCACACTTAGAGAATGTGAAAAATGATTTGTATGACCTCCTCTTCATTAACATGTAGATGAACAATTTGTCACCTATGTACCAGAAATTTATCCCCCTCCCCCCCACAGACACGGAGTTGGATACAATGTTTGAATAGTGATATTATAATTTCTAACTAACATTGTTATTCCCGTATCTTAAAAAAAAAAAAAAAAAAAAAAAAAACCCAAAAAAGTGTATCAGGTCCTCAAGATTTGGAGTGTAGCAATAATTTAAAATTCTAAAAAAGGAAGTTGATAAGCATTTCACTTCTCTGTGGAGTTATGGCCACTGTACTTTAAAACTTAGAGTTTGGATTTATGTGTGCCCTGTATAATGGGCTGTATAATGTCTCCATTGGCTTTTTGGCATCTCAATTGTGCTGCATAAACTTGCCATATTATCAGCACAGTTCATCTTGTACTTGGAACTCGGTGGCAATAATCCACTGATAAGAAATTTTATGTCCGTTATAGTTTTGAAAAGGGCTGTTAATGTATACATTTGAAGTGATTGATTTTTTTTTTTCAATCTGGAGTAAGAACATTTTAAATTTCAATTACTCAATCTACATTTTTACTGTACTTTTCAAAAGTAAATGCATTTTGGTAAATGAATATACTGAGTTTGCAATTGTATACATTGATAATGTATTAAGAACAGCTTCATTTACTGAATGTCTTTCAGTTCTCAGCATGTAATGATCCTTATTGTTTTGCACTTCATTATGTCCAGGATGGACAAGTTTTTAACTCATGTAAGCTGAAAGTTCAAGTGAGCTTTTCTTGGTCACCTTTAGACGAGTGTCTGCTTGTCTGTAAACTTTTTTAACATTTACTTTTTCAGGACCATGGCTAAATGCGGCAAAACTTACCATAAAGAATGCAAGGGTAAAGAGGATTCAAATTTGTTCAAATGACGTGCCACATCTTTTTTGAAGTGAAGATTGGGGTAGGAAGGGGCCACAATACAAAATGTATAGGAAATTGAAACAAATTCTTATTAAGTGTAGTAGGGCCACACTAAGTCATCAAAATGCAAATGTTTTAAGTTGTGTGGAATTAAGTTTTTTTTTTTATGGTGACTCAGGTGAGCGACGTGGCCAATGGTCCTCTTTATCTCATCTGTCTGAAACTTGAACCTTGCTAACAACTTTTGAATGGCGAGCGATATGGCTCTCGTATCTTTGTGACAAGGTCTTTTTTTTTTGATACCAAAGTTTTACTCTTGCAAATTTTTATCTTTGAGTTAGACCTACTTTTAAGAAAACTTAAATAGGCAATATATCTTGCTATTTTGGGTAAGGCCTCATATTTTGTATTTAGATTCCTTATTGCAAGAAATAAGTTCGACCCAAATTTCAAAACTGTAACCTTATATCTTTGGTCAGCGAATGATGCATCTTTAAATCCATGTATGTATTCCTTGTGACAAGACTTCATTTGGTACAAGATTTTACCTTGTAAACTTGGACTTTTGGTCTCCAGTTGCTCCTCTTGTTGCAATTTGTTAGAAAAGGGTATTTAAATGATGAACTTAATAAAAATTGTTTGTGAAATGCTAAACTACTTGATTAAAACATCAGACAGTAGCCAATTTCATTTGTCCATTATCCAAATGGTATAAATACAGAGGTCATTGACTGAGGAATTGCATCCATCAAGTATGAGAAAAAGGGCTCGACTGTATAACAGCAAGAAGGCAGTGTCTTATCACCAATTTCATCATGCTGTGTTACAAATAACTCAAGATGATAACACATATATATACACATGAGGTAATGTAAATATATATCAATAACAATATATGTTCCCTATACTTGTTCACATGTAAAACTTTGATCCCCCATTGTGGCCCCACCCTACCCCCAGGGGCCATGATTTTACCAAACGTGAATCTTCACAATGTCTGAAAGCTGCCATGTAAATTTCAACTTTTCTGGCTCGGTGGTTCTCAAAAAAGATTTTTTTTCCTATATTATGTATGCAAAACTTTGATCCCCTATTGTGACCCCACCGTACCCCCAGGGGCAAAGATTTTTAAAAACTTGAATTTGCACAATGTCGGGAAGCTTCGATGTAAATTTGAATGTCTGAAAGCTGCCATGTAAATTTCCAACTTTTCTGGCTCAGTGGTTCTCGAGTAGAATTTGATGACTCCACCCTACTTTTGCATTTTTGTGATCATCTCCCCTTGGAAGGGAGCATGACCCTTCATTTGATCAAACTTGAATCCCCTTCATCCAAGAATGATTTGTACCAAGTTTGATTGAAATCGGCCCAGTGGTTCTGGTGGGGATTTGTTCAGTATACTTTTCCTATCATCTCCTCTTGAAATAGGACACTGCCACTATGTCAGAAACCTGCCATATAAATTTGAACTTTTCTGGCTCAGTGGGTCCCCCCCCCTACAATTTTGCATGTAAAACTTTGATCCCCCATTATAGCCCCACCTTAACCCCTAGGGCCATGATTTTAACAAACTTGAATCTGCACTATGTCAGCAAGCTTCCATATAAATTTGAATTTTTCTGTCCCAGTGGTTCTCGAGTAGAAGACTTTTAAATGACTCTACCCTACTTCTGCAGTTTTGAAATCATCCCTCCTTTGAAGGGGGCATGGCCCTTCATTTGAAAAAATTTTAATTCTCTTCACCCAAGGATATGCATCAAGTTTAATTGAAATTGGCCTGGTGGTTCTGGAGAAGATTCAAATTTGTTGGGGTTTATTCCCCATTACCTCCCCTTGGCGAAGGGCATTGCTTAAACTTGAATCCTTCTCCCAAGGATGCTTTTTACCAAGTTTGGTTGAAATTGGCCAGCTGGTTCTGGAGAAAAGATGAAAATGTGAAAAGTTTACGACACCTACAGAAAATTTCACTTGAGCCTATGTTTCTAGTGAGCTAAAATGGACTTTCTTATAATGAACTAATTCTTCAGGCTCGACTACAGGGGCCATTGTTTGAACAAACTTTTATCTACATCACACTAGGATACTTCTGCATTAAACTGGAATTTTGTATCCCTGTATTGTTATTTTCTAGGAAAATATATTAGAATTACTTCACCTTTTCCAATATAATACTTTGAACCACTACCATCCCAACAAACTTAAATTTTCGTACATAAAGCTTTCAGGCTGTAATAATTCTCGACTTTTATTCAATACTCCACACAATTTCCTAATTATCTCTCCTTGGGCCCCACATTTTTACCAAAGGATACTTGTGCCAAGTTTGCTTGAAATTGGTGAAGTGATGAATAAGGTTAGATTTTTGCCACTTCCAGACAAGACACACTCAATATATACCTGAATCTTTTATTTCAGAATTATCTCAAAATACACCCAGCACAAGCTTAATATGTAGGATGTTTTCTTAATCCACGAGTTGTAGAACTTCAAGTGTATAATACTTATTTTTGCATCATATGAATAGAAGCTTGAAAATTGTGATAGGAGGGAAAAAGACAAATGAAGAGCTCCCAAAATTGACAAATTTAAACAACCTGTAATTTTCTCAAAATATGAAGACAATCAAAATCCTTGCCACATGTACAGAAACACTGTAAAATTAGTAGGTCCCCACTTGAAACTATTGGAGGAGTAAGATGGAGAAATCATGTACCCTACATGCAAGATTAAATTTCAAATAAAGGGGCAAAATTCTTGCAAGACAGGTAAAAATTAATTAAAAATTGCAACATGATCTTTAAGTGACCCACAAAGAAGCTATACAGCAAGTTTCAGCTTGGTATGTGACAGCGAAATGAAAATAAAAACCGACAATCCTGTACAGACATTATAATACATCCTATCTAAAGATCGGCATATCAAGACACGGAACTACACAAATCAATTAAAAATTTTATTCAATAAATATCACAGTCTTTCACCTGCTTCCTTCACACCATTTGCTCAAATTCAATTGTCTGAAGTCATTTTTGGATTCATTTTCAAAATCCATTCAACTGTTTCCATTAGTAAAACCATGTTGTAATGTCTGAAATGCAATGGTGTATTTATATAGTGAATCTTTAGCATAAGGCTGCAAAATCTACTGATAATTTTCATATCATAAAAAGGTCTACCAATACAAATGCAGAACTGAATAAAATGCAGTTTATTAGATTGTTACCTGGCAATTCCTTTAAAAGTCATTAAAGTTTTCGCCAGATCCTCTGACGATATGGTGTTCGTGAAGTCCCCTGCACATCTGCAGAATTTTCTCATATTGGTTTCCTTCACCTGAAAATCACGAACAACAAATAAAGTAAGGCCATCATGTGACCCAGTTATTTCCCTCTTAGAGCTCTCTTACTTATTGCAAAAAGAACTGGTTTACATCACAGGTGATTGTGGACAGGACTTCCAGTACCCCTCTTCTTGTATTCTGTAATGTTCCATTCCTTGGGTATTTAAGGTATATTTTTGATTGATTGATTATACCTTGTTTAACGCCCCGCTCAAGAATCTTTCACTCATATGGAGATGTCACCATTGCCGGTGAAGGGCTGCAAAATTTAGGCCTATTCTAACAACCCAGATCCTCACTGAGTTGGTATATTTTTGATAAAATATGTAATTTCAAAGTGTTTATATATCAATGTAGGGGGATGGGTGTTATATCAATTTATTTTTCACTTTTTGCTGAATAATTTATTGTTTTAATAAAATAAATATGTATTTCATTCAAATTGTGTTTTGGAGAACCCCCCCCCCCCCCCCCCCACATACACACTTTTTGATACTGAGTTAACATATTACAATGTAATAAATAAATTTTTTTTTTGGTACAAAAAATCCCGAATATTTATTTTCAAAAGTCACGATACTGTAAAAAAAAAATAAAAAAATTTCATGCTGAATAATTGATGATTTTAATAAAATAAATAATGAAGCATTTTCATTAAAATTGTGTTTTTGAAAATAAAACACATTTTTTGATATAGTGTTAACACAATACAATATAATAGTTAGCGTTAAAAAAAAAAAAAAAAATTCAAAACAAAATGGTGCAAATTTTAAACTTGAAAAAAATGTTTTCGAATACAAATTCCCTATTAGCCTGGTCCGATTTCAGCTAAAAAGAACTTCTAACGGCAAATTATTATTATTTGGTTCAACATAACTTTTTAACCTAATTTGAGTATGCTGAATCTGAAAAAATATGTTGAACTTCATGAAAATGGCGTTAAATAGGTCAAAATGGCGATTCAAAATGGCGGACAGTAATTTTTTTCAAATCGTTTTGAAACGCGCATGTAGAAAAAAAAATGTAAAAACTATGATTACAAAATACAATAGCATCGAGAAAAAGATAGAAATAAGCATGCGACCCTAAAAAAAGCCATTGCACGAAAGAAAACCCGAATTTTCTCTGTTTTTCCTCAAAATTCAACGTATACTGTTCCTACATTGTTCTTTGCTTGTGACTTTGCACTTACAAAGGTCCATGCACAGCAAATTGTTACGCTTGCACCCACACCTCAATGTTTTACAACCTGTTGTGCAACTACATGCAATCAAGTCTAAACAAGATTCTGGAATTGGGTCTAAAGTCATCAGAATAGGCACTAGAATACCTTCATTCAACTTCCATCCCATCTCAGTTGGAGATGGTAATGTGGGGTTACTTATATTTGCTTGTCTCCATACCAGCGCTTGATAATGTGCACGTTTAATGTGCAGATGCAAGGCATCGCTAGTGGGGGGCATGTTTTCGGGGCTCTTGGATTTTCCGAATAAAATGTTCCTAACCGAGTCAGTTGACGACACTGTGCCTGGTTATACAGCTTGCATACGAACTTTTCACAGTCGACTATTTTCTGTTCAGTTAAATTGCCCTCTCCAAAACCCCCAAGAAGCCCAACATTGTCTTTGTAAACCTTAAATCCAGTTTTTTTGGATATCCCAAAGAAAAAAGAAGTTGTGTCACATCCAGTCAGAGCATGGAATGCTAACAGATTCGTGCACATTTCTGGAGAGGTAAAGGTTTTCTTTACAACAGCATGAATAGGAATGTTCTTGGGCTTTGCAGATGTTCCAGCAACCATCCACAACTGTATATTTATTTCTGAAAAGAAAGATACAAGTAGCAGTAAAACATCAGTATCAGATGCTAGTACAACAACTGAACTGCAAGTGGATTCTTTCGCACAATGTATGGCATGAAGAACTATTCTAGTATCTGCCTCTTCATGTGACGCATGTAGGGCAGATATATCGAGGAATTCGTCATTGCATTTAACGCTATTCTCATCGAGAAACCCACCAGCAGTAACAACAGTTTTCTCTGTGGGTGCATGAAGAATTATCTGCTCAGATAAAAAGGCAGCTAGGTCTTTCTTGTTGTCATTCAAAGACAAAAAAAGCTGAAAAGTTATTCGGGAGTGGCACATCCTTATTTTCAATAACCCTTCTAACTGGCTGCTGCCCTTTTGCCCTACGAGAACGAGTGCCCGATTTTATAGATTGTTCCCTGTAACGGTCGAACAGAACATCAACTCTTGAATACATGGCCCCTTTTCTCACCACAGTGGAAACAAACTCATCTGCAAAGTCTCCAAATGTTTTCATGCCATGTGTTTTCATGCTCTGAACTAAAGCCTGGCCATCTATGATCAAAGGTGGTGATTCGCCTACATTTTCGACTCGCGCCCTTACATCAACATCTTGAAGTATGTCTTCTAAAACAACAGATTTGTTTCCAGACTTTAGTGCACCGCTGGTATCCGCTATAGATATCGGCACAGGAAGGAGCTCGTGTTTCAAAATCTGCTCTAAATCAACCTCTCGTCCGGCCTTATATGCAATGACAAGTCTCTGCAGTATGTTCCGATCTGCCTTTAGAATTTTTTTCTTTTCCACAGCTTTTGGTACAACTTGTACCTTGTATAAGGAGTCAAATGTTAATGAGCAGCTTTTTTTCAGAACACTTCTCAAAGGAACTTGTAAACTACTTGTTTCTATGTTTGGTATCAGACGATCTTTTACGAAATTCTCTAATGATATCTGTCCCAAATTTGCTGCAGAAAGTAAGGACTCCTTGATCATATCTGTAGCTTTGTCTTTTGTAACTATATTGATCAGTTGATCTCTTTCGTACAAAAGGTCAAATACTCTAAACCTTTTCATTGCATCAACGAGCGAATCCTCATACACTGCATCAGTAACTTGTCGACTCTTTGATGCGTCCTTGTGTGTGAGAATGTCATCTGGATTCACATAGTACATCACCTTTGTAAGAAGACTTATACGAGATCTCAGATTGTAGGAAAGGGACCACCTACTGAGAGCAGATGGAGTCCTAGTAATTCCTACAATTCCACCACCTTTCTTACCCGTGGCGTTTAGCCATTCTTGACTTTGGTCTGGGTCAACTTGATTGAAAGTTCCAGCACTTCTCTTGACGACAAAATTTCCATCCTGAAACTCTGATAGTACTTCAATAGGCAATTGGTGGCAATCAGCAAGATACACACTACCCCACCTAGCATAATTTGTATGGTCATATCGGAAGAACCATGGGAGCATTGAACGGAAAGACTTCAAATATAAATCCCAAAGCCCATCTCTTTCTGACTTTGTAAACATTAAAAGGATAGAAACCATGTCCAAATATGACCACCAAAACAGGACATTTGGGTTGTCAATTTCCTGTCTGAAACTTGAAAAATACTCTTTGAAAACAGGATTTTGCAGTTGGTCAATGCTAGAAAGTATGTCTTGCTGTTCAGTCATGATGCCATTCAATGTTTGCGAATGATCAACATTTTTGGTAGATACAAATAACACAAAGTCTGGCAGTAAAATCTTCCAGATTGCTTGAGCAGTAATTTTATGGGCTCTCATGCCACGACTGTAGTGCTTTCCACCTAATACATTTTCAGCAGCCACAGGTCCTAATAACTCGCATTCCATCCACAGTTCATGCAAACCAGAACCTCTCATATGATCTCCTATACATTTCATGAAATTCATAGCTATATGTAAGCCACCCATTCTTGGAACAAGCCTGTCTCTATACTCAGGAACTGACCATTTTAAATCCATCAACTTAAAGTACAAAGCTTGATCAACTGTGATAACTGTATGACGTTGACCAAGATGCTCAGATATGTGCATGCATTTCTGGACAACTGTGTTAAGTGTATCCATTTCATGAGCAGGTGCTTGTACAATAGGCATGTAACCAACAAGTGTGAGATCCGGGTTTTTACTACTGACAGACTGATTATGTCCTGACCAACTAGCTGGGACTTTCTGCTTATGTCTGTGCAAATGAAACGCCAATTCATTAGCAAACTCTTGAGAGGACAATTGATTCTCTGAGTCAGAAGGTTGGAAGATATCTAACGTAACTGGTCTGGGATAGTGAGGTTGTGATTTTCCTTCTACTATTGGGGAAATGACAATACTGTCCATCTGAGGAGGTACCTTCAATGTCTCATTTGAAGATGGACTTATGTGCTGAAGGTTAATGTCATTTCCCGACCCTCGTTGCCAACATGCTATCTGCGTTGCATGGAATGTTTCCTTGCCATCCAGTGTTGAATCACTAATATCAATATTGTCAGCTGTAAAGTGTGTGAAAACGCTTGGCTTTAAATTCGAGGGAAGGAAATGTCCAGTCCTTTCGTCCATAGACTGAAGGCTTTCCTCTGCAAGCCCAGTGTCAACACGCAGAACATCTTTATAACTCAGGATGTGACCAGCACTATTAAACAAGTTTAACAGCTGTTTTGACCTTGTCATTTGATGCAAGGTGCATGCAAGGCCAATATGCTTTGGAGTCCACTTTTTTCCATTACTTACCCCATACACAATATCCTGAGCTACGCTCACTATTTTCTTCTGTCTGCTGCAATCTGGATTGTCATTGACATCAGTACAATCAAAGACCTCTTGTCCGCCATAAAGAAGATTCAGAAACATGAGGATACTATCTGGGACACAACTTACGGCATCAGCCTCACAAACATTCAAACCCATGTGACCAGGTCTATCTTGCAGGTCTGATCTTAATCTTAGTGCAACATGTACCAGTTCATGAAATGAGTTGTGTGGAGGTTTATAACATGGCATAGTGAGTAATTCGTCATCCATGGTATCTTGGTCATCATGAAACATATCTCCAAAATGAGATTTAGAAAGAATATGGGGCACTAAAAGAGTTTCGCGTTCAGATACTGCTCTATCGAGGGGACGAAGAAACTGGAAGATATTCTGCACCTTGGCTTGCAGATTTTCTTTAAACGTTGATCTACGAGTGATAAAAGACTGTGGCATTTCAGATCCTACCTCTTCTACCAACTTGGAGTACCTGTTCCATGTATCAGAGAGCTGTAAGATTTGGCACTTGCTGGCTGCGTACTCCAGTTCTCGAACAAGAAATATCATGGCCAGATCTTCACATTTTGACTCCTTTTCTGTTTTTTGTGTATCATACTTAAAAGCATTCATGCATTTTAGATGGTACTTACCCTCTGCAGCTATCAAATCGCTAACGTTTCCTAACTTAACACGAAGTATGTTGTCATACTTTGCATTTTTAAGAACCATGTCGCTAACAGAAAATGTTGTAATGTTGAATAGCTTCTGTTTAATTTGTTGTTGACAAAATATGCATAACTCCCAATCTATTGGTGTAGATGCATTTCGCAAAGTTCGGGATGCTGCTGCAGAAGGGTGTGAGCAAGATGACGTAGACGGTACATCATCCTCTGTATCGACGTTGATTGTATCAGATGTGTTTGTAAGCAAACATGCTTTTCTTTCCATTAACTGAATTGGTCTGGGGTGAGTAAATGCACTATAGCTTTTCCTATGACATAGAACTCTATCATTCGGACTTAATTTTTCTATTCTGTCAATGGCATCATAGTTCCTGGCATCTTTAACTTTCTTACGACGAGATGCCCTCTCGGTCAACGTTTCGATAGACTTTTTGCTTTTTAATTCTAACGTGTCTGTCTTTTTTTCCTGACATATAACACACAAATCTGTATTTATTTGATAACTTCGCTTAAGTGATCGTTCAGTCATGATTTCTAATCAATGAGTGGTGAGATATGACAAGCCTATAACCTCGGCCATCAGTTTTATACCTTATGTCAGAATCATTTGTTAATTCGATCCTCGATTGTGTCGGTCGCGCTATTGTGAAAACCATTGAACACTGTGTTGAATTTCAAGTGCATTTATATCATAAAGTATGCAATACGTTAACTGAATAATTTGCACAATTAGAAGGAAATAAGCATTAAATATCATATCAAAATGCATATATATACTGTGCGTCAATATGCGGTTGCGAAAAAATGAGTTAATTGGGATCTAATCGTTTTTTTCACAATTTTAATTGTTTAACGAACATTGAACAATTTATTCTATTTTTCAGACACATATAAGTTTAGTACAAGCCTTTAAATTGCTTTAATTTGCAATAAACTTTTTAAAAATAAAGCCATATAGATAATTTTGCAAATTTCAACACCGCCATTTTGAATCGCCATTTTGACCTATTTAACGCCATTTTCATGAAGTTCAACATATTTTTTCGGATTCAGCATACGCAAATTAGGTTAAAAAGTTATGTTGGACCAAATAATAATAATTTGCCGTTAGAACCCATTTCTAGCCTCTTTTTTCAAAATCTGGACCAGACTATATGGGGATTTTACAATGTTGGCATGTATGCAACAGGTTTTTGTGCATCAACCTGAGTCACGTTGCTCTAACTGTTTGTAGAGGTCTAATCAAAGTCTACCATGATGCAGGTCTTGTATGACTTAAGGTACATAACTGTCAAATTACAGAACCTCTTGTAGTACAAAGAGGTCAACTTACTCCATTACACTTGATGCATTTGAGGTCCTGCAGTGTGAAGGCCATAGACTTTCTGTGTACAGCATCAAGGAGAGTACCCTCAATCTCTTCCATGTCATAAGGTGCCTTGCATCGTACACACGCCCAGGAGGAACTGAAATATCACAAACAAGAGAATCAGTAAACAACTTCAATCTTCAGCATCTAAGGAATATTTCATCAAGTCATTCTATGTACTCAAGAATTTTTACTATTTCTTAATTATCTCCCCTTGGAATAAGACATTTTTATTTTCATTCCCACCTGAATTCCCACCTCTTAAAAGAGACAAACTATATCTGTGAAGATTCATGCACTGTTCATAACTGCATCACGTTCATGAGGAAATGGCTATCATTGCATTTTGTAAAAATATCAAAGGCAAAAACACTGGAAATGTCAACCTAACATATAATAATTCCTTTCCTCCTGTTAATCATTAAGCATGACTGTTATTTTCACAGGACCAAAATATTTGGCAACAGAATATAAAACAAAGGAACCCATGGGTTAAGGAACTCATATATCTAGTATACAGTGTCATCTCGGTATATCGCAATCCCTTCATCTCGGTATATCGCAATCCCCTCACTGCATCTAGATTGCCACGCAGAACCCAATAATATAACAGCAAATTAGCATATCACTATCTGCCACTCATATTCAGGTGTAAAAGGTCAATTCTTTATACATCCCCTGATAACAATGCCAACCACCAGGGATCAGAAGCCATAATTAAACCTAACTGGTGACAGATGAATCTTAAATTCAGCATGTATCATAAAAACAGGTCCATATAAGTAATTGTGACAATAGCTTGAATATATTCATTTGATAGAGATTGATTATATGTTGTTTAACGTCCTGCTCGAGAATGTTTCACTCATTTGGAGACACTAAACAGAGAAACAAAACTACTATCAACTTCTGTAAATTTGTGTACAATATGACCTTTGTGTGTATTGATGTGTGTGATGTCATATTTCTATGTTCCAGAAAAAAGTTGCAGTCACTACATATTTGTCAACCTCTTAACATATTCTGTCAACTTCTTAACATATTCAGTAATCGTACAGCCTACCATTAATGACACAAATTAAATGGTTGCACATATCCCCCCCCCTTTTTTTTAAACAAATGCAGAACATCCCTCTATTTAACGAAGTTTTAAGAACTAAAGCAAAACAATTTCATCCTTTTACACATCTTGCCATATGTGAACGACAATAAAAAGACAGTAATTAATTTATTGATCAACCCCCCCCCCCCCCCATGATAAACTAAATTGGTCACTCTTGATTGATACTGCTTCCAGTGAGTAATGCTAAAATAGGCTGGAGAAAAAAACTGGTGATATACATATACTGAGGTGACACTGTAAATTTACAGTCCATGTGTATTTCCTTTGTTGTATAAATATGAGCATCTTGTATCTGATATTGAGCATCCTTATTTGATATAGATAACATAAATGAGAATTACATTTTTGTTCTTGGTGAACTTGCCCTTGAATATGATGCACATTCAGGCTGTAAGCAATATTTTTTGGTCTGATATTTTTGTAGTTTCTGTTAAGGGATAACATTGCATTTTTGATATTTTCTAAAAAACCTTGGTCTAGGTCTAAAATCATGAAAAGTTATAATATGATGGTGCAATTCATTCTCTGACACATAGATACAATCCAGACTAAAAAATGTTCACTTTCATCAAGTGACCTTAACAATATTGAAATGATCTTGACCCATCATTACAAATTTAATGGCCATAATCAATCCTTTTTTTGTTCAGTGGGAGAAATTCTCTTTTACAAAGTTATATCCTTGATAAAACTTGCACAGACAACTGATGGGCAGATATCCCCAAACTTTGCATGAGGGTGTAACTATGCCAAAATTCCTCTTGTGTAAACTGTACACCAATCAATGCTTACTCTGACCTATCCTGGCTAAGATAAGGGTCTCTGCACAGGTCAAGGTCACGAATGTGGTTACATGATTTACATATAACCTCTGGTAGAATGTAGGAGAGACATGGATCAGTGAAGACTGCTTCCTCAGCAAATTCTCCAACTCCAATCAACTTCAGTAGGTCACGCTTCAACTTCATCACCTGAAGGTTAATGTTACTGTCCAAGGAAAGAACCTGAAAAGTAGGTCCAATGTAGTTGAGAAGGCTACAAAAATTTTTGTAATACAATGGACTTGATGTAATACAATGAACTTGATGTAATACAATGGACTTGATGTAATACAATGGACTTGATGTAATACAATGAACTTGATGTAATACAATGGACTTGATGTAATACAATGAACTTGATGTAATACAATGAAGCTGATGTAATACAATGAAGCTGATGTAATACAATGGACTTGATGTAATACCATGAACTTGATGTAATACAATGAACCTGATTGTGTGAATAGTGACAGAACATTTTTCAAGGACCACTACTGCAAAATTAAGCTTGTACAACATCTTACTAGAGAAATCCAAAGAACCTAGCCATCTGTGATGGTAAATATCATGTGACCCTCACACAACAAACACACAAGCTAATTACCTATAGTTAAGTAAGTTCTAGGATGTAACAGACAGTCAGTTTAACTACAAGACTAAGTAATTTCTCTGTGTGCCAAGTTAATAGTGTGTGCTACATTCTTGTTCTACAGTCTCTGGATTACAGAGTAACTCTATCATCCAGAAACTCGGTGAGGTGAGTATAAATCATATTGTTCTCTTACCTCACAAACAGAGACTCGGCGAGTCTGAATTATATACTTCTCTTACCTTACAGACAATCATCCAGAAACTTAATGAGATGAGTCCGCATGATATAGTTTTCTTACCTTACAGACACATTTGACAAACTCTAAAGCAGGATTCTGCAGGGCTAAGTGTGAGCCTGGTCGGTTTGGAAACTCTCCTGACATATCACTCACATGTCCAAATTTCTTGTGAATCTTCTGTGTTATTCTGTGAATAAAATGAGAAGTGTGTGTGTGAAACTCAATTCAATTCCCCATATGTGTAGTCATCTTCAAGTTTCACCTTCATTTGACCTTAATGAATAACCATGATTCTCAGCAGTCTTACAGCAATAATCTTAGTTCACAAGTAAAAAAGGTAAAACGTTGTGACCAAGGTTAATATTGCAGATGAAGGGCCACATTCAACTACGGAAATTTCACCTTAACTTCTTGCAGTCATGATATGGCTTTTCATGTAATCAAGCAAGTATGAAATCTTCATCTGCTTCGGCTAAGAACAATGTTATAAGTTGACGAGAGACAGCATAAACAATATGCACTTAACCTTCTACCTCAAAGCATAAAGTAAGAACATAGAAGCACAGAATAATTACTATGTCAAACTCTATATAAAGTGGACTATAGTCAGAGTTACTCACAAAAACATTTGTTGAGCTAGATCTCCAGCCACCAGTTCTTGTGCAAAGGTCACTGATTGTGGTGTGGTGGTGGTGTCTACAATTCTCTGTTTAAAACACAAGTGTATTAGTAAGTGTTCTTCATTTATATGCAGTTTAAATAGTTCATATTTAAAAAAAAATTCACACACATACTCTCTCTCTCTCTTCATTATGAACAATGCTATTTTAGTCTAATGACTCCTCACTGTGTATATATGTTGCACTTTTCCCAAGTGCACAAGGATAATTACAGGTTGGGGTGAAATGATAAATTGTTACGAGTTGAATTGTAATTCAAAGTCTCTGATTGTAATGTTTTTTTTTCCATTCCAAATGAATTTTGATTTGGTTCCAAATATATAATAGACATATTCTTTCAGAATGGGCTCTCTGACGGGTTAATTTCAGGTTCAATCAATGTGTTTTCCAAATGGATGCCACACAGTCAGCAAATTGCAGGGCATTATTGAAAAATGCACCTCAACATCCAGACCTACTGTATAGGAACACCTCAACATCCAGACCTACTGTATAGGAACACCTCTAAATCCAGACCGACTGTATAGGAACACCTCCACATCCAGACCTACTGTATAGGAACATCTCAACATCCAGACCTACTGTATAGGAACACACCAACATCCATACCTACTGTATAGGAACACCTCTAAATCCAGACCTACTGTATAGGAACACCTCCACATCCATACCTACCGTATAGGAACACCTCAACATCCAGACCTACCGTATAGGAACACCTCAACATCCAGACCTACCGTATAGGAGCACCTCATCATACAGACCTACTGTATAGCAACATCTCAACATCCAGACCTACTGTATAGGAACACCTCAACATCCAGACCTACCGTATAGGAACACCTCAACATTCAGACCTACCTTATAGGAATACCTCAACATCCAGACCTACTGTATAGGAGCACCTCATCATCCAGACCTACTGTATAGCAACATCTCAACATCCAGACCTACTGTATAGGAACACCTCAACATCCAGACCTACTGTATAGGAACACCTCAACATCCAGACCTACTGTATAGGAACACCTCAACATCCGGACCTACTGTATAGGAACACCTCAACATCCGGACCTACTGTATAGGAACACCTCAACATCCGGACCTACTGTATAGGAACACTTTGGTTTTCTGTAACCCTTCTTTAAAATAGCAAATCTAATCATGCATTATAATGCAGATAGCAATATGCAAATTGAAAGCACTAAAATATTTAAGTTTATTGATAAATATCTACATAATAGATATTGTAAAGTCACCCCTAGTTATAATGTGCATCCTGATGGAAGTTGTCTATATGTCATATCACAGTTACGGTGTGGGAACAGTTACTGCAATAGATCAAGATTGAATGCAGGGAATTAAATGGACTAAAATTTCCATACATTAAACACTCAATATGTTCTTACTCAAATCACTAAATTCTTCTGGACCACAGCCTGCTATAATATTTAAAAAACAAAACAAAAAACAAAGACCAAAAAAAATGAATAAATAAATGCAATGGCTTTACAGTCTTTGATTCTACCTGGCTCTGGCTGTTGTGGCGTCGTTTCACAGGTGTGTTCCCTGGTGTAAGGATTTTCTGCTCTTCCTGAAGCTGGTTGTACACGGACAAAATGTATCCCGCAACTATCAACTGTAAATGGAGGACAAGAGGTACAACCCTGGCCACAATTAACATTACATGTACTAACACATATAGTTTATGTGACTGTTGTAACAAGACCTATCACTGGCTAAAAAAAGTCCTACTTGAGCATGTATGTTTGTTTGTTTGTTTGTTTATAGCCGCCTGAGCAATTTTTCAGCTATCCGGCGGCTGTCACCATTACCGGTGACAGGGCTGCAAATTTAGGCCTATGCTTGGCACTCAGGGCCTTTGAGCAGGGAGGAATCTTTATCGTGCCACACCTACTGCGACACGGGACCTCGGTTTATACGGTCTCATCCAAAAGACCGGCACCCACGTCCCACAGTGGGATTCGAACCCCCGACTCAAGGATCATCAGATCTTTGAGCCTGACGCTCTAACCACTGCGCCACGCGGGCGGCTTGAGCATGTATGAAATACGTTCATCTATAAACACATTATTGCACCTCAACTCCCATAAAATCTGTAAAATCCACAATCTACTAATGTAGACAAATAAAAATTACCTCATTTCCTGCGATCTTAATTTTTAAAAAAAATCATTTTTTGCATAAGCAAGTATACTGACCCAACAAAAAGTTCTGAACTGCTATTGCCCCACTCTGACCCCACCAGGGCATGATTTGAACAAACCTGAATCTACAGTACACGGGGTCACTTGTGCTGGGTATATTATCTATTTTGACAAATTGTAGCCTTGCTCTTCATGAAAAACATTCCTGTAGATCTGAGTTAGAAATCAATGCTATTGCACATGTATATACTTGACTCACCAGAGGCAAAATCTAGTGGAAATCAATTTGTATGAAAACATTCTGAACCAAAGGTGTGCCAAAATTTATTTCCTTCTATGGCACTCATGTTTCTGCCAAAATATGTGACTGCCATATTTCATTGTTTTACAGAAGCATTTATATATCTTTATCTCAAAATGTGATTCATGGGCAGAAAATCGTCACTGCTGTAAATAGTTCTTTATCAATTCCACAACAGTGGTTTTGAAAAGAAAACTTTTGATAACCATTTCCAAAACTTTCCTATTTTCTTTATACTTACATTGAAATTAGTTTGGCAAGCACCTGCCTCAGGTAGAAACTGCATGATGTTCCAGTTCATCTCAATCCCTGGCTACAAATGCAAACAGATATAGAATTCTACTTATACTCTTTAACAAGCTTTCAAAGGCAACAAATGCAATCATCCTAAAATAAATTTTTCAAGTGTCATTTAAATGGGAAATTTCTCTAATAACAAATGCAATCACGCTCAGATATACAATTCTAATTATACTCTTTAACAAGCATCATTTCAATGTGAAATTGTGATCCTTTGTATCATGATATTTGATTTACAGATAAAATGGATGGCAGTTTTCAGGAGGTTTTCTTAATGTCCTCCAAGACAAAATAATGCAACAAAAAGACACCTCATCCTCGTCCTCCGATTTGTTCAATATTTCCGGTTCCTCTCTTTCCTCCTCACTGTCGCTCTCCTTTTCGGGGTCAGGTTGAGTCTGCTCCAGTGGGGTTTCAGACGGAAGTCGTCCTTTCACACCCCCATGATTGGCCTGGTAATTCACACCAAATAATTTTTAACAATCAAAGGCACACATCTTCTTTTATAGAATCAAATGCTAGATTTTACAAGAAACCGTACAGTACATCAAGCAGTTTTTAAATTTGTGAAGCTACATGACTATTTTAAATCAAAACGGTGGGCTCTGTATACTAATACATAATGCTTTACAGCATTTCAAATAGTGTTATTCAAAGTCACGAGTTTGTATGCATTGTTTTGTTGATGTACTATATGTCTTGTTCTCTTTTTATCTGAATATCTTTCCTTCGGTATGTGTATGTGTATATGCATTGTATGTCTGTAAATATGTTCCACAGGACCATTTTATACTTTGTATAGATTAGTATTTTCATTTTTGAAAAAGTTTTTGCATGCTATTCTAAAATCAATCCATGAAAAGCCTGTATGTTTACCATCATTAGTTTTTAAAAATCACAGATCTATTACCTAGAAACTACATCAAACTGTATTCATGTGTATTGTTAGTGTCTAAATTAAAATATACATTTATATCAACAATCTGATTTCATGACTTGCAATCATGGTAACACCCCCCTTTCTATTTTCTACAGTGAGAAGAGTTTTGAATGGACTTACAGGATCTAACCAAACAAGGTACTCCCAACACTGTTCATAAGTTATCTCCACAATCTGGAATAGGTCCTTGGACTTTATGCTGTTGGTAATATACTCCACATAGCCAAGTGCATCCACCAGGTGGCGCTTCTTTGTGCACAGGATCAGGTGGTTAAAGTTTCCGTAAACAATGTTGGATCCAAGTCTTTTAAACTCGGATATCAGCTGAAAATACAGTTGTTGTTTTTTTTAATACAAAAATAACACATACTGTATGTAAAGAGATGCTACATTTTGATTATACGACTAACATACTCCTTGTCCTCGCTTAAAGTTTGAAGCAATGCACATGTATTTGAAGGCATGTACTTATTACTTTGAGTACACTAGTACTCCTACCTGAAGAAAGACTTTCTTCATCATGTTGTGTAGAGTTCTCCTCAGTGCTGGGTCATACAATAGAGCTGTGGAAGACTGCAGCCACCTTTAAAAAGAGATCAATCTCGTAAACAAGGGAACCATGGGCCACATTGCTCACCTGAGTCTTTCTGGCCCTGCTGTTAATCAACTATAGTGATTTTTTTCTTTCCTTTCTTTCTTTTTTAAATTTGCAATATTTCTTGATTATCATGAAAAATTTCAACCCCATATTGTGGCCCCCAACTTAGCCCCATAGGGTCACAATATAACCATGACACAATGTCACAAGATAAAAAAATCATGGCATGAAATTCTCAAAGATATTTTTTTTAGATATTCCCATATAAAACTTTGATCCCCTATTTGAACAAACTTGAATCTCCTTCACCTGAGGATGATTTGTGCCACATTTCATTGGCCCAATGGTTCTTGAGAAGATTTTTAAAAGATGCCACAAAATTTTTACTCATTCTTGATTATCTCAACTTCATTTAAACAAACTTAAATCCTGTTTCACCCAAGCATGCTTTTTTGGCAAGTTTGGATGAAATTACCCCTGTGGTTCTGGAGAAGAAATAAAAAATGTTTAAAGTTTACAGACAGATTATCAGAAAAGCTCACTTCAGCTTTCAGCTTATGTGAGCTAAAAACTTACATTATAAGCCTACAAAGATACCTAAAAAAAAACAAAACAAAAAAAACAAAAAAATAGAGAGCAAAAGCCCAGTAAATTTCTCAAAAAACCCCCCCAAAACCCCACAGGGCACATTGGATTGTGGGAAATAGTCAATTTCTTCAATGAAGAAAAACACATCCTTCTGACAGGAAGAACTTTGTTTTCTTGAGAGCAATTAATGTAAATGAAGACTATATATTCTGCAAAAGAACGTAACTCAGAATATTTAAGATATGTTTAATATAACTTCTGAGAATTATTTGATGAATAATTATTCAACATACAATGTACATGAGCCAGTGAATGACACATTCTATTAACAAAATTACATCCACACAGATGGGCAGACAGACAAATGAATTGATAATTATATCCTCTCCTAAACTAATGCAGTAGTCTCTGTGAGAGAACAGATCATTACAAAATCTAAAAGAAAATGATTAAGTCAATAAAGCTGGGGGGAAAAAACACCAGTAAAATAAAAAATATCCATAACTTCCTTAATATTAAAGAATCTTGATAAAAATGACAGGTGCACAACTTCATTATATACATAATATATACACATTTGAACCATGTCTGTTCATTGGTTTTTACTCTGGAAAATGATAACACCCCCCTCAAAATGAAAAAAATATCCATAACTTCCTTGAATGTTATAAAACCTCAATCAAAATAGCAGGTGCACAACTTCATTATTCACATACGATATACACAAAGTTTTAATCAAATCTTTTCATTGTTGTTAAAGATATTCTCTGGACAAATTAAAATGGATGGACAAGGTGATTACAGTAACCCCCCCCCCCCCCCCCCCCCCCAAAAAAAACTTCATTGGGGTATGTTATAAAAATAATCTCGCATGTTAAGTGTATGCCACATTCTAAAATTAAATGAGCATGGACAATAAGCTGCCTGGTCTTTTTTTTTTCCTTCTTGAATGGCATGCTTTGAAATATTACACAATCATAGCATTCTGATGAGGTCAATATCTGTTTTTATCAATCTGATGAGAGTATATTGACAAAGGACAATTTGCAAGGATCTACATTTTCTCATCAGGTCAATAAAAAATGTGCACTGTCACCTCGGTATCTCACCACCCCAGCATTCTGCCATCAAAGAGAATGCTACAATACACTTGATCACATCAAACTCACCTATTGTCATCTGCCACATGTTTCAAAAAAAGGCAAACTATCTTTATACATTCCCCATTAACACCACCAACATTCTAGGCTACAACCTAAATAAATACAGGCAATGGCTCCAGGACTTACTTGACCTTTAACCTCATAAGACATCTAGACTGGTATCATTATCTGGCATCTCATTGGGAGATACAAGTGTTTGCTTTCACACTGTATTTAATAGCACTTAGCCTAATTCTGATTCTTGTCAATGACTTACCTGTAGAAGTGAATGACTTGCTTGAAAAGGTGAACAATCTGGTTGTCTAACAATGACTTACCTGTAGAAGTGAATTACTAACCTGAAAGTGAACAATCTGGCTGTGTAACAATGAATTACCTGTACTTACTATGACTCACCTGTACAAATATCCATCACTGACTTACCTATGCAAGTGAATGATTTAACATAAAAAGTGTCAAACAGTGATTTACCTGTACCAACAACAACTTACCTATCGCAGTGAATTACCTGTTGAAGTGAACAATCTGGCTATCTAACAATAACTTACATGTACCTGTATCAATAATGATTTACCTGTAGAAGTAAATAACCAAATTGTCTAACAATGACATACCTGTAAAAGTGAATGATCTGATTGTCTGCAAATATATTATTGTAGAGAGTTACATCTCTCACCCATCCCTGTACCATTGTCTTCAGAATCCTGCTCAAAAATATTCAATGAGTTTATACGAGATCAATTTCTGTGTAAGAAAGTGTAATACAATTAAGTTATACACTGGAATTTTAATCTGTGAACCATGGGACTCCCAAAAGGAAGAGTTATAGACATTGTGGCCTAAGGGTCAAGGTCTCAACAAAAATTAAAAGCCCACCAAATATTCACCATTTAAGGAAGTATATTTTTAATTTAGTGTTTCTTGAGAAGATAATTTTAAAGCACTTTACATCACTAATTTTGGTAAAGGTTTTTTTTTTGCACATTGTCTACAAAGTGTGTCCTAAAGGAAAGACAAGTTTGAAAAGAATTCAAACATAATTTTGATAGAGATTTATCATCATGACTGCATCATTTTTGTACAGACCAAAAGGTAAAGAGATCATAAAATTCAGTCATTTGGGGTTGGGGTGGGTGGGTGGAGTAATTTACCCCCAAAATGCTATATATACAAATCATTCATTTGTTTCACAGAAAAATTTGATATGCATTGAAGTCAACGTATGATGACAGCTGTAAGTAGACCCAGGAAGACCTGATGCTACATACATACAAGACAGAAACACTACATAATGGGAATGGCGAAAAGATTTATAAGACATAATGAAAAATCTATACATTTCATAAGTGTATTTCCTTAATCAAAAACTTTAATAGTAAATGCACCAGTTATCAAAGCCAAAATGTTTCTTTCATAACTGACCTGAAGCTGGTTGAGCAGAGAGCTGTTTCATCATAACTGGCAAGATAGGTAGCAGCACCTTGACCTTGGACCATTTCCTCTAAGGAGGACTGAGGCAAGGTATCAAAACTGACCGCACTGGCCCCCTCCTGGTCATTTACGTGGGCAGACTGTAAAATCATCACTCAACCATCACTCAAATACACCATACAAAATGACAAGACTGTTACAATTCCAACAGTATGTTACTTTCACTGTAGAGTTAAATAAAGGATTATAACATGTGAGCTTTTTTAAAACAGAATCTGATTTTGTCACTTGAACTGGCTTATCACCTACAGGCTGTACATGTATTTACAGTGACTAATGAACTCTTTTTCAAGCATCTACATGAATCTGATCAGTACAGTTTTTGGAGTTTACCTTAATGATGGTGTTGACTGCCAGACTCGAGATTTCAAGTTCTACACACACAGTAGGACAAGTTCCAGGGTTATTCACTTCAACATTAGAACTCTCCTCCAACTCCATGCATAACCTGAAACATATGACATAATAAAAAAATATATGGTAATATGAATTATGGTATTGCCCAGTGTGTTTCACTTTGTTTTGTTCTCTTTAAATGAAAATGGGAAAGCTAAGAGAGGTTATGTTGCCTCAGAGCACTAATACCATTAATTCAAGACCAGTGTTTTGTATAATGGATTTCAAATATCACTTCCATGCACATATATATATATATATATATATATACATACAAACATCACTTTTTGATGAATGCTCTCCCATCAATGCACCAATTAAGAAATCAAGGTAACGACAAATTACAACAATTTCTGCTCACCAATGAAGAACATAGAGTAGCTTTCAGGTAGGTAAATGTCATTTGTACATACATGTACATGTGTCTAAAAGAATTTGCTACTGATTATTCTCAATTTCTTATCTCTATTCATTTCCATACGTTTAAAAATCAAAGATTTTTATGTCTTTTTCCAATGAATTTTATGGCTACAGTTTTAATTTCACAAATTTTGGCCTGCAAATGATGAAAATTAAAACTGTGGCAAATGTAAATTGTGGATACTTATGGATGTATCCCATGTCTCCCACCTGTTATCATCTGCTTCCTTCCCGCCCAAGTCTGGTCTCTCCGTGGACGAGCACCACAACACATGGTTGTGTTTATATAGATGGCGAGCAAAGAAAAGGTCACAGCCAAACATAGTGATGTCTGTCGGGAAATTGCCTAGTGGAATGTGCAAGTAGCGACACTGCTCAGTCATGGACTGAAAATAAATATTGTAAGATGAAGAAAAAGTGCAGTCATTCATTAATCATCACCATGGCAATCAGCAAGGATGAGGAACATACAAGCAATAATGAAATAATCCAAGATATACAACAACAGCTCTTTATCAACTTCACATTAGATTCAGCTTGAACTTTATATAAAGTTACTCTAGGGCAGTACAATTTTGACACTGAAATTGTGTTAAATCTCAAAATTTTCTTGGTGCATGACTGACATTGAGTCGAACTGTATCATCTACTTACCTGGTGGATGACCGTGACATTAAGATAATGTTGAATCTTGTGTCTACACCTGACTTACCTGGAGGATGACCTTGACATTAAGATAGTGTTGAATCTTGTGTCTACACCCAACTTATCTGTAGGATGACCTTGACATTAAGATAGTGTTGAATCTTGTGTCTACACCTGACTCACCTGGAGGATGAACTTGACATTAAGATAGTGTTGAATCTTGTGTCTACACCTGACTTACCTGAAGGATGACCTTGACATTAAGATAGTGTTGAATCATGCGTCTACATCCCACTCTTTGCCAGTCCAGCACATTATATAGGTGATCACTGTAAAACAACAGATTAGTCCTACATAATCAATGACAAAAGAATCAAACTTTTCCACAGTTTATAAGTGCAATGTTAACCAGGTGTTTATATGTGAATTCTATATAAATCTCATGGCTGACCTGTCTGTTGCATGGATAGGCACAAGTGGAAAATCATTCAAGCCAGGCATTGAGGATGTCAGATGCTGGAAATCTGAAAACATAAATCCTGAAGTAGTTCTCTACATATGAATGGCTGACGTCTTTTGAAATGCAAATACATAATGAGTATCAGTCATAATATCATTGTTTTGCTGAATAGCTCAGCGGGTTACTTGTCCAAATGCCAGTCTGTAGATTGTGGGTTTATTTGAGGTTCGAATTTCTTTTTTAAAAAGTCTACTTTTCACTTAAAATCTGCATTTTCACCAAATAAGGTAAAGGACTATGTATGCTAACAGCTGATCTGGAACCCCCCCCCCATTGTTTTATGTCAAAATACTGAAAATTGTGACACGTCATGTTTCTGATATCATAATTCTGGTTCAAAGTCATTCTGATCAAATTGAGAACAACTGAGTTGTATCGGGATTCCTTCACAAAATATACTTAATACTGAATCAAATGCATGAATTTCAATTTTGGTGGCCCGTATCATCTTTTTTTAAATTTTCAATTCCAAAATATCATAGTACACTGTACATATCCATATCCGTTTCCTTTGGGGCATTGGTGATTTCTACAATATCGCTGTACACATCTTATATATTTCACCTATAACAATTTTCTTCTATGTACATTGTACTATATCTCCTTAAATAACATCCCAAGGTCAGAACAGTATAATAGTTTTGTTGATTTAACTCTGAATGGTATTTCCATAACATTACCTTCAGTGTACTTAAAACAATACTCTGCTGAATATAACTTGGGTTGAGTGACAGACTGGTGGTCTACATAAACCCCATCTCTATTCCAACATCACAGCAAGACAATTATTATGCATGCTTGCAATGTATTACTTACCTTGAGGTGATTGGATGGCTATATATGTAGGCCCCCGCTTCTCATCCTTGTAGGCAGACAGTGACCTCTGGATTGACCTATACACTTGACGGACATCTTTCTCCAATTTGTATTCAAAGGTGTGGCTAGCAGGGGGAAGGTCACCCTCATCCAACTTGGTCAATCTACAATCAAAATTTACTTAGCAAATTTATACCCTACAGTCATTCCATCTATGAACATATATGTAATACATTCAAAACAAGAGGCCAATGGGCCAAATCACTCACCTGAATCACCTTGGCCCTGTCACTGTTGGGCTGTTGTGACTATTTAAAGGATTTTTTTTTTTAACAATCTATATACCCATGAAAAATATCAACCCCATATTATTGTCCTCACCTAGACCAAAATGATCACATGATTGAAAATGAATTCACATAATACAGATCATGACTAACATGATTTTTCTATTCTGGAGAAGACCAAGGTCACAAGGTCATAGATCATGGTATGATATAAAATACCTTGCATTAAAAATCTACATCCAAATATCATGAAAGCTCTGCCTTAAATAGTTCAGTACATATTGAATAGTTAAGATTTTTATAAAAAATAGGTCAATTTTCAGGTCAAAGACACAAGGCCAAACAGAAAATTAAGTCAGGTTTTTTAAAAAGTATGTCAGGATCACAAGATCAATCATAACTACATCACAAGGTCATTACCTTAAATAGTTCAGGACTAACTGAATAAGTCACATTTTTATCAAAAGTAGGCCAAACTTCCAAGGTCACAAATCATTGCATCGCATGAAAGGTCTTTCCATAAAGGATGTATTCACAAAATCTGAAAGCCCTAGTTTAAATAGATCAGATTAAAAAAAAAAATTAAAAAAAATTCATACATGTGTGTGTGTATAGATAAAAAAAAATCTATCTATCTATCATCAGTTAGTCAGCATTTAAAACATTGTTCCCAAAATTCCTCCCCAGTTTAAATAGTTCATATTTATAAAAAAAACATTCACACACACATGAGCATATAAAACTTTGATCCCCTATTGTGCCACCCCAACCCCCTCCCCAATGATTTCCACAAACTTGGATCTACTCTATTCGAGAATGCTTTCATGTAAATTTCTGGCCCAGTGGTTTTTGAGAAGAAAATTTTCAAAGATTGATTTTTCCTATATATTTATATGTAAAACTTTGATCCCCTGTTGTGGCCCCAACCTACCCCTGGAGGCCATGATTTTAATAAACTGGAATCTCACTATGTCTGGAAATATCCATGTAAATCTATATCTTTCTGGCCCAGTGGTTCTTGAGAAGAAGATATTTTTTTTTTTTATTTTTTTTTTTAAATGACCCCTTCCTATTTTTGTGATTATCTCCATTTGAAGAGGGCATGGTCCTTCATTTGAACAAATTTCAATTCCTTTCACTCAAAGATGATTTGTACCAAGATTGACTGAAATTTTCCCAATGGTTCTCTAGAAGAAGATAAATGTGAAAAGTTTATGGACAGACGGACGGATGACAAAGATCACGTTAGCCTTCAGCTCAGGTAAGCTAAAAAGCTTCTAAAGGGCACACAGACATACATGTATTTGGGAGCATACAGAACTCAATTGTTGAATAGATTCTAACACATGTATCACACATATTTAGAAAGTGTCTTACTTGGAATTTCTCTCTGCATTGTACAGAGCTGTCAGGGTCGGCATCTGGTCACTTCTTACAGTATCCACTATGTAAACAACAGCCCGTTTGGACATGGGGAAGAAAAGTCCAAACACGATTTTACTTCCACTGAAAACGGAAAAAAAGACTCCTAATGCTAACCTTTTAATATCACTAAAACATGGAACATCAATTCATGAATGCCCCCCAAGATGTTAAAATTAGCTTTCAAACAGAACTAGTACTTTCCAACAGAAGCTAAAAAAATATCCCCATAGCTTTTTCAGTAGCCTTTATTCCACTACTACAATGTCTACACTATAGAATTATATTAACTAATGCAGCCAAAGTGAAGATGAATTTCTATGGCATTATCTTGTTGTAAAGCAATATGATTTTCAGATTTTGGAGTTTACAACTGCATATTTTAAACAAGTTTGACAATTCCTAGATAACTATATATGATATATTCTGTATCATGGAGGGTACCTGCACATCAAACTACAATTTTTAGTACAAATCATAGTTTTACTATACACTCTCACTCTCCTCTCAATCCCTATGACATTAACCTTGACTCACTTAAGTAGGATGAATTAATGCTTTTCCACACTGTGTCAGAAAAACAACATTGATTCATATATCCCCTAACTCTTATAGGTATATCATAACATACCATGAATGGTGATACAAATATATATGTTTCATGGAGCCTGGCTCCAAGTAAGAAAACTGTGCCAGAGTTCGGAAATTCAAGTGATCCAAGTCAAATGTGTCTGTTTCCTGCAAAATAGAGCATGAAATGGCGTGATCACCTCTGACAAAGCTACACAAGTTACGGCATTTATGTAAAAATAGAGAATGAAATGGCGTGACCACCTCTGACAAAGCTACACAAGTTACGGCATTTATGTAAAAATAGAGCATGAAATGGCGTGATCACCTCTGACAAAGCTACACAAGTTACGGCATTTATGTAAAAATCGAGAATGAAATGGCGTGACCACCTCTGACAAAGCTACACAAGTTACGGCATTTATGTAATATTCCAAAAAGGATGAAAATGTTTGATACAATTTTCATTGCAATCTCCTACATTTGTAGTTCTGCAATTAGTGTTACTTACTCGTCCCTGCATGTACTTAGCAAAGTCACGATTAACTGTGGTGATACATCCTAGTCGAGACAGGGCTCGGAACAACAATGGAACCTGGGTCTCATACACACCTTCAATGTCAGGAGAGGATAGATCGGCACTTATCTCACTACAAAAACGCAGCAAGTGTAAAAAACGTAGTGACTTTTTTTTGTTGCAAACAATAAAATGACTCCCACTTTAACGTAACGATAATCTCCTTTCATGACAAAAGAATTGGGGAAATGAAAAGTAACATAAACAATGGCACAACAAGGAAGCCCACTGGATGACATTACTTGATATGTTCCTGGTAGACATCCTCAGGGACCGAGTACTCGTACAGGTACATCACGGGATGGGAGCGAGGCAGAGTCTTCATCACCTTCTTCCACACTGCAAGTTAAACCAAACTAGAGATAATCTTGTACTGAAATCTACTCGTATGTGGATGACAGAAAGCATAGTAATTTTAGAAAAAAGTACAAGGTATATGGCCTTTCTACCAGCTCTACTAGTGGGTTAACCTTTTAGTGTGATCAACAGAGCACTGGACTATGTGCCAGACATCTTAACTTGATGTTATACAGGGGAAAATATGGCTGTTATAAAAGCATGTATCACGAAAGCTACTTTCTCTTTGAATCAAAATAACCTTAACTGATAATAAAGTGAGAGAATTTTGTAATGTGCAAGAATATACCAGTGCCAGAAATTTTGTAATGTGTAAGAATATACCATCACTAAGAATTTTGTTGCTCATTAACTTATTTATTAGTACTCACTTGCACCCTCTCCATCTTTTGGGGTCTTCTGATTCACATAAAATATCCTGGGTACGTTAACTTTCATGGCATGTAAATCATTTCCAATCAGAGCCCAAAGCTTGAACTGCCCCGGGTGTCCTGTTTCCATCAGCTGATGAGGAATAAAGTCAGAATTGATTACTTGTATTAAGATAAAAGATTATCTGTTCATTGCACACGAGTATCCCACGACACTGTATAAAGAAAGTTATGTACTG
This sequence comes from Ostrea denselamellosa, assembly GCA_024699665.1. Taxonomy (NCBI): domain Eukaryota; kingdom Metazoa; phylum Mollusca; class Bivalvia; order Ostreida; family Ostreidae; genus Ostrea; species Ostrea denselamellosa. The sequence goes on along the minus strand of JAMZEH010000023.1, from coordinate 12,895,016 downwards.
GAAAGAAATGAGTACACTTCATATGAAAAATAACAGATGTGTTAATGTATTAATCTTGAACAAGCACTCTGAGTGTATTGCAGGCAATACAAAGTCCCCTACTGGTTGGATAATTCAGTCAAAAGTAGGTCAAGCATAGCGAAACTCAAACTTGATCTGTAACTACCCAAGACAAAGCCATGTATAGAATTTCAGTTGAATATCTTCATCCATTGCAGAGCAATGCCAGTACGGGACTACTAAATACATTCATAATATGTATAAAATGACTTACAACAGAGAACAGGGTTGAAATATTACATATGATCTATTGTTCCTAACTTCAGTGAAATATAAAGCAGATAAATATCATCTAAGTGTGGCATTCTTTGATTTCAACTTCATTTGAATTCCCTTTAAGTGGCCATATTCAAATAGAGCAAAATTGGCTTTGATGTATGGCCTACACCTTTAATGTCAAATGGCTTTGATCTTGATCTTTAATGTCAACAAGTATGAAATTTCTAACATGTACAGTATGATTCTCAAGTTATTACAGAATCATTTATCCAGATTTTACTGTGTTGGTGGGATGTATTTCATGGATATTTCTGTACAATTAATTGTGGTGATTTGAAATATAGAGGTATCCATGAAAAATGAGTGTAATGAATCCACATTATAACCAAAGATTTAAGTTGTGGAAAGACATAGATACAACCAAAAACTTCCATCTTTCGAGCACAAATGTAAGCCACGAAATCCCCACCTGTACAATTTGCCAAGGCATATCCATGACACTGCGAGCAGTCCTACGGAGGAAACCACTCAGACCAGTTCTGTTCCCTCCTAGGTAGGCCCCTGTTGCAACGTCTCCAAATTCCACTCGCCTCCGTTTCCTCTCTGTTCTGTCCTTGGCTTGAAGCTGCCATTTCTTCTTGTGATACTCCAGCCAGGTCCTTCTCTCTTCCTACAGCGTAAAATGACATTATCAAGTTAGTTAAATCTTACACATATAACTCCAACTATAGTCCTATCGAAAAACCTCTGTCAGACTGTAAAAATCGTATGCGAATGTCAAGCACATACAACATTAAAGTATCCATTCTTTCATATCCTGTGTTTCCTCACCTTTGTGGTTCCCATAGGAGGAAGTGGTCCCAGTATTTCCCGCCACGTTTGTGATTCTTGGCTGGCCTCCACGTCTCCGATACTCGACCGATCTCGCTTCCTCTTGTGACTAACCACCATTCCATTAGCAGGTTTCTTAAAATTCATCATGTCCTCCATATCAGACACGGTGTGGTGTGTCTCATCCTCTTGTGAAAACAGCTCTTTCTCTGATGAAATCTTTTGGAATAAAATTGGAATAATTGATGCAAATACATCTCATAAAAAAGAGACCCATGGGCCAAAACACTCACCAGAGGCACACGTGGCCCTGCTGTTCTTGAGAAGAAGATTTTAAAAGATCCTTACCTTCTTTATTCCCGTAACAAATTATGACCCCATATTATGACTCCAACCTAACCCCATGAATGAACTGAACTCGAATCTGCGGAACATGAGTACCCACAATATCAATATGAAAAATAAAAATGCCTTGCTGTTCTGGAAAAGATGATTTTTAAAAGATGTCTCCCTGATATTTATGCATCATATAAAAAATGATTCAAGTGATTGCTGATTTTTAGATCACCCCTCATCCCAGGGTCTCTGAAGAAAAAAACCCCAAACAAACACACAAAACAAAAACCTGAATTCAGAACATATGCATATTGATATGATTTAATGTGGCACTGCTATATATTCTCATGTAAAACTTTTGATTCCTTATTTAATCCAACATTAGTCAAATATGAACCTGCACTATATTGGAATATTTGCACATCATATCCAATTAGTGGTTCAATATAAGAAAATGTAAAACTGTGGCCCTTCATTTGAATAATTTTGAATCCCCATTTCCCCAAGGATGCCTTATGGTTCTGGAGAAGAAGTCTAAAATTTGTAAAGTTTATGAACAGTCAGACAAATACTGTACAACAAGTGATCAGAAAAGCTCACCTGAGCTGTATATTACTATGACTAATTATGGCCCTGCTGTTCTGGAGAAGATTTTTCCTATCTTTTTCCATGTAATATTTTTAATCTCCAACTGTAGCCCATTCCTATTTTTTTGACAAACTTAAAATTTTCAAATAAAAGTTTCATCTTTTCTGGTGCAGTGGTTCTTGAGAACTTTTATAACTGATTCCACATTTTTTTTCCTTTTCTTGATGATCTTCCCTTGGAAGGGGAGATGACCCTTCCTTTGAACCACTTCGAATCCCCTTCGCCTGAAGATACTCTGCCAAGTTTGGCTGAAATTCACCCAATGGTTCTGAAGAGTTTACAATGCCACCAGCCAAATTTTAATCAGAAAATTGTGCACTTCACAAGACACAGCATTTGGTATACATGTATATTTACCTCTTCTGTCTTCTTCCTTTGAGCTGGTGCAAAGATTTCACTTATCTTCTTCTGTTTAAAGACATCATTTCTCTCCATTAACTTCTTGTGAAGCCATGGTGGGTGAGGCACCCTGGGAACTGGATTTGCCACCTATACATTGCAAATACCTATCAGTAACTACACTATACATACAATCCCATACAATATTACTGTAGATTTAATTTCATTTATGAAACTTTCATGTTTCAATTCGATAACAAGCTCAGAAACAAGAGGCCCATGGGCCAAATTGCTCGCCTGAGTTATCTTGGACCACATTAAAGATTTTCACTATATATTTATATGTAAAACTTTGATTCCCTATTGTGACCCAACCTACCCATGGAGGCCATGATTTCAACAAACTTGAATCTGCACTATGTCTGAAAGCTGTCATGTAAATTTGAACTTTTCTGGCTTTGTGGTTCTTGAGAAGAAGACTTTCAAAGATTCTTTCCTATATTTCTGCACATAAAACTTTGATCCCCTATTGTGGCCCCACCCTACCCCCTGGGGGCCTTGATTAAAAAAAAAATTAATCTGCACTATGTCAGGAAGCTTCAATATAAATTGGAACTTTTCTGGCTCAGTGGTTCTTGAGAACATGATTTTTAAATTAGCCCATCCTATTTTTGCATTTTTGTGATTATCCCCCCCCCCCCCCCCCCCCCCCAACAAACTTGAATCCCCTTCACACATGGATTTTTTGCCAAGTTTGATTGAAATTGGCCCAGTGATTCTGGAGAAGAAGATCAAAATGTGAGAAGTTTATGCCGCCGTCAACGACAACACCTACAATGGAACATTTTGATTAGAAAAGCTCACTTGAGCCTTCAGCTCAGATGAGCTAGAAACTAATAGTAATAGATCACCTGAGAGACCTAAAGATACGACATTGTAAATATACAACTTTTCTTGAAAAAAAATAATAAAATGCACAAGTTTGTGTTATTTTTCTTTCCCCAAACATAGAGTGCATTATATGATATTGTTGTTAATACATGTAAGACAATGGTAGAAATACACACGTTTTCCAATGCTTCATTTGTGACTATATTCAAAGATTGATTGAATGTTTGCTGTTTTCCGCCACACTCAACAATTTTTCAGTTATCTGGTAGCATCCATTCCATTTTTTTTTTTATTGGTGGAGGAGAGAACCCAGATACAATGTACCCAGAAGAGACCACCAACCTTCCAAAAGTAAACTGGCAAACTTTCTCACATATATCTGTGCGAACGAGAATCAAACCCACGCCGACTAGAGGTGAGAGGCCATGTGATTTTGAGACCAATGCTCTAACCACTCAGCCACGGAGGCCCCACTATTTTCAAAGAATCACTTGACTAGATTGTTGAGTACCTGAGGTGATTAACTACAATGGAAAACATATGAATGTTAAAACCATTATGTATTAAATTACCATGTTTTCCATTGTATACAGGCTCCGCACACTGGACAGTGATTCCTGATCAAGCAATCACACGAGTCGATTACTTGCATTGTATACATGCTCCGCACACTGGACAGTGATTCCTGATCAAGCAATCACACGAGTCGATTACTTGCATTTTCAATGTCACAAGTTTTGAACCCTTACCTGTTGTAGGGCAGCTGGAATGGTTATAATTTTCTGAACACAGCTTCCCAGTCTTTCTATGTAGTATTCCCAGTCTAATATCTGTAAATGAAACATTTTAAATCAGCTAGATACATGTACAGGAATATGAACCAAAAGTTTTTATTCACTAGTACAAATTTTTATATAGAAAAAAACTTCTGACAACACAACAGATCACCTTGTCCCAATTAAAGGAGTACATATAAGTATATATAAGGAGTACATATAAGTAAACCGGTGACTCTTGATAACTTTTAATAGTTGGCTAAATCTACAAATTGGCAATGAAAAAGAATGTCTCATATGTAAGTGTGTTAAAACTTAATTAACAGTACACACTGCCCATTCAAGGCCTGTAAATTTTCCAAAGAAGGTTCCATATGAATAAATTAATTGACAGCTTGTATACATAATGAGTTGGAAGAGTGAAAAATAACAATATTGAGAATAATAAGACCCAGTCTTAACAAGTTTTAAAAGTTATCCTATGCCCTATCGATTCCCAGAAAATCACCCACATTTTTGGATATTTGCAATTTATCAATGTTGAATTCTTCCATGAATAAAATAATTACATAACTATTGATTTTCTATGACTTCCATTTTTTCCAACTTTCTATCTATCATTTCACTTACACCATTTAGGGAATTTATGGGAAGGTAAACTGCATAAATTTGGTAGTAGACTCTAATTCTTAAGTATGAAAAACACTGCTCTACTTCATGTAAAGAAGGAAATCAGGATCAGGACTTGACTTTGAGAGATTGTGGACCTCCCAAGTTACCTGTGGTAGTTACACAAAATTAGAACGATACTTCACCAGTCCAATATAGTCTGGTCCAGATTTTGAAAAAAGAGGCTAGAAATGGGTTCTAACGGCAAATTATTATTATTTGGTCCAACATAACTTTTTAACCTAATTTGCGTATGCTGAATCCGAAAAAATATGTTGAACTTCATGAAAATGGCGTTAAATAGGTCAAAATGGCGGTGTTGAAATTTGCAAAATTATCTATATGGCTTTATTTTAAAAAAGTTTATTGCAAATTAAAGCAATTTAAAGGCTTGTACTAAACTTATATGTGTCTGAAAAATAGAATAAATTGTTCAATGTTCGTTAAACAATTAAAATTGTGAAAAAAACGATTAGATCCCAATTAACTCATTTTTTCGCAACCGCATATTGACGCACAGTATATATATGCATTTTGATATGATATTTAATGCTTATTTCCTTCTAATTGTGCAAATTATTCAGTTAACGTATTGCATACTTTATGATATAAATGCACTTGAAATTCAACACAGTGTTCAATGGTTTTCACAATAGCGTGACCGACACAATCGAGGATCGAATTAACAAATGATTCTGACATAAGGTATAAAACTGATGGCCGAGGTTATAGGCTTGTCATATCTCACCACTCATTGATTAGAAATCATGACTGAACGATCACTTAAGCGAAGTTATCAAATAGATACAGATTTGTGTGTTATATGTCAGGAAAAAAAGACAGACACGTTAGAATTAAAAAGCAAAAAGTCTATCGAAACGTTGACCGAGAGGGCATCTCGTCGTAAGAAAGTTAAAGATGCCAGGAACTATGATGCCATTGACAGAATAGAAAAATTAAGTCCGAATGATAGAGTTCTATGTCATAGGAAATGCTATAGTGCATTTACTCACCCCAGACCAATTCAGTTAATGGAAAGAAAAGCATGTTTGCTTACAAACACATCTGATACAATCAACGTCGATACAGAGGATGATGTACCGTCTACGTCATCTTGCTCACACCCTTCTGCAGCAGCATCCCGAACTTTGCGAAATGCATCTACACCAATAGATTGGGAGTTATGCATATTTTGTCAACAACAAATTAAACAGAAGCTATTCAACATTACAACATTTTCTGTTAGCGACATGGTTCTTAAAAATGCAAAGTATGACAACATACTTCGTGTTAAGTTAGGAAACGTTAGCGATTTGATAGCTGCAGAGGGTAAGTACCATCTAAAATGCATGAATGCTTTTAAGTATGATACACAAAAAACAGAAAAGGAGTCAAAATGTGAAGATCTGGCCATGATATTTCTTGTTCGAGAACTGGAGTACGCAGCCAGCAAGTGCCAAATCTTACAGCTCTCTGATACATGGAACAGGTACTCCAAGTTGGTAGAAGAGGTAGGATCTGAAATGCCACAGTCTTTTATCACTCGTAGATCAACGTTTAAAGAAAATCTGCAAGCCAAGGTGCAGAATATCTTCCAGTTTCTTCGTCCCCTCGATAGAGCAGTATCTGAACGCGAAACTCTTTTAGTGCCCCATATTCTTTCTAAATCTCATTTTGGAGATATGTTTCATGATGACCAAGATACCATGGATGACGAATTACTCACTATGCCATGTTATAAACCTCCACACAACTCATTTCATGAACTGGTACATGTTGCACTAAGATTAAGATCAGACCTGCAAGATAGACCTGGTCACATGGGTTTGAATGTTTGTGAGGCTGATGCCGTAAGTTGTGTCCCAGATAGTATCCTCATGTTTCTGAATCTTCTTTATGGCGGACAAGAGGTCTTTGATTGTACTGATGGCAATGACAATCCAGATTGCAGCAGACAGAAGAAAATAGTGAGCGTAGCTCAGGATATTGTGTATGGGGTAAGTAATGGAAAAAAGTGGACTCCAAAGCATATTGGCCTTGCATGCACCTTGCATCAAATGACAAGGTCAAAACAGCTGTTAAACTTGTTTAATAGTGCTGGTCACACCCTGAGTTATAAAGATGTTCTGCGTGTTGACACTGGGCTTGCAGAGGAAAGCCTTCAGTCTATGGACGAAAGGACTGGACATTTCCTTCCCTCGAATTTACAGCCAAGCGTTTTCACACACTTTACAGCTGACAATATTGATATTAGTGATTCAACACTGGATGGCAAGGAAACATTCCATGCAACGCAGATAGCATGTTGGCAACGAGGGTCGGGAAATGACATTAACCTTCAGCACATAAGTCCATCTTCAAATGAGACATTGAAGGTACCTCCTCAGATGGACAGTATTGTCATTTCCCCAATAGTAGAAGGAAAATCACAACCTCACTATCCCAGACCAGTTACGTTAGATATCTTCCAACCTTCTGACTCAGAGAATCAATTGTCCTCTCAAGAGTTTGCTAATGAATTGGCGTTTCATTTGCACAGACATAAGCAGAAAGTCCCAGCTAGTTGGTCAGGACATAATCAGTCTGTCAGTAGTAAAAACCCGGATCTCACACTTGTTGGTTACATGCCTATTGTACAAGCACCTGCTCATGAAATGGATACACTTAACACAGTTGTCCAGAAATGCATGCACATATCTGAGCATCTTGGTCAACGTCATACAGTTATCACAGTTGATCAAGCTTTGTACTTTAAGTTGATGGATTTAAAATGGTCAGTTCCTGAGTATAGAGACAGGCTTGTTCCAAGAATGGGTGGCTTACATATAGCTATGAATTTCATGAAATGTATAGGAGATCATATGAGAGGTTCTGGTTTGCATGAACTGTGGATGGAATGCGAGTTATTAGGACCTGTGGCTGCTGAAAATGTATTAGGTGGAAAGCACTACAGTCGTGGCATGAGAGCCCATAAAATTACTGCTCAAGCAATCTGGAAGATTTTACTGCCAGACTTTGTGTTATTTGTATCTACCAAAAATGTTGATCATTCGCAAACATTGAATGGCATCATGACTGAACAGCAAGACATACTTTCTAGCATTGACCAACTGCAAAATCCTGTTTTCAAAGAGTATTTTTCAAGTTTCAGACAGGAAATTGACAACCCAAATGTCCTGTTTTGGTGGTCATATTTGGACATGGTTTCTATCCTTTTAATGTTTACAAAGTCAGAAAGAGATGGGCTTTGGGATTTATATTTGAAGTCTTTCCGTTCAATGCTCCCATGGTTCTTCCGATATGACCATACAAATTATGCTAGGTGGGGTAGTGTGTATCTTGCTGATTGCCACCAATTGCCTATTGAAGTACTATCAGAGTTTCAGGATGGAAATTTTGTCGTCAAGAGAAGTGCTGGAACTTTCAATCAAGTTGACCCAGACCAAAGTCAAGAATGGCTAAACGCCACGGGTAAGAAAGGTGGTGGAATTGTAGGAATTACTAGGACTCCATCTGCTCTCAGTAGGTGGTCCCTTTCCTACAATCTGAGATCTCATATAAGTCTTCTTGCAAAGGTGATGTACGATGTGAATCCAGATGACATTCTCACACACAAGGACGCATCAAAGAGTCGACAAATTACTGATGCAGTGTATGAGGATTCGCTCGTTGATGCAATGAAAAGGTTTAGAGTATTTGACCTTTTGTACGAAAGAGATCAACTGATCAATATAGTTACAAAAGACAAAGCTACAGATATGATCAAGGAGTCCTTACTTTCTGCAGCAAATTTGGGACAGATATCATTAGAGAATTTCGTAAAAGATCGTCTGATACCAAACATAGAAACAAGTAGTTTACAAGTTCCTTTGAGAAGTGTTCTGAAAAAAAGCTGCTCATTAACATTTGACTCCTTATACAAGGTACAAGTTGTACCAAAAGCTGTGGAAAAGAAAAAAATTCTAAAGGCAGATCGGAACATACTGCAGAGACTTGTCATTGCATATAAGGCCGGACGAGAGGTTGATTTAGAGCAGATTTTGAAACACGAGCTCCTTCCTGTGCCGATATCTATAGCGGATACCAGCGGTGCACTAAAGTCTGGAAACAAATCTGTTGTTTTAGAAGACATACTTCAAGATGTTGATGTAAGGGCGCGAGTCGAAAATGTAGGCGAATCACCAGCTTTGATCATAGATGGCCAGGCTTTAGTTCAGAGCATGAAAACACATGGCATGAAAACATTTGGAGACTTTGCAGATGAGTTTGTTTCCACTGTGGTGAGAAAAGGGGCCATGTATTCAAGAGTTGATGTTCTGTTCGACCGTTACAGGGAACAATCTATAAAATCGGGCACTCGTTCTCGTAGGGCAAAAGGGCAGCAGCCAGTTAGAAGGGTTATTGAAAATAAGGATGTGCCACTCCCGAATAACTTTTCAGCTTTTTTGTCTTTGAATGACAACAAGAAAGACCTAGCTGCCTTTTTATCTGAGCAGATAATTCTTCATGCACCCACAGAGAAAACTGTTGTTACTGCTGGTGGGTTTCTCGATGAGAATAGCGTTAAATGCAATGACGAATTCCTCGATATATCTGCCCTACATGCGTCACATGAAGAGGCAGATACTAGAATAGTTCTTCATGCCATACATTGTGCGAAAGAATCCACTTGCAGTTCAGTTGTTGTACTAGCATCTGATACTGATGTTTTACTGCTACTTGTATCTTTCTTTTCAGAAATAAATATACAGTTGTGGATGGTTGCTGGAACATCTGCAAAGCCCAAGAACATTCCTATTCATGCTGTTGTAGAGAAAACCTTTACCTCTCCAGAAATGTGCACGAATCTGTTAGCATTCCATGCTCTGACTGGATGTGACACAACTTCTTTTTTCTTTGGGATATCCAAAAAAACTGGATTTAAGGTTTACAAAGACAATGTTGGGCTTCTTGGGGGTTTTGGAGAGGGCAATTTAACTGAACAGAAAATAGTCGACTGTGAAAAGTTCGTATGCAAGCTGTATAACCAGGGCACAGTGTCGTCAACTGACTCGGTTAGGAACATTTTATTCGGAAAATCCAAGAGCCCCGAAAACATGCCCCCCACTAGCGATGCCTTGCATCTGCACATTAAACGTGCACATTATCAAGCGCTGGTATGGAGACAAGCAAATATAAGTAACCCCACATTACCATCTCCAACTGAGATGGGATGGAAGTTGAATGAAGGTATTCTAGTGCCTATTCTGATGACTTTAGACCCAATTCCAGAATCTTGTTTAGACTTGATTGCATGTAGTTGCACAACAGGTTGTAAAACATTGAGGTGTGGGTGCAAGCGTAACAATTTGCTGTGCATGGACCTTTGTAAGTGCAAAGTCACAAGCAAAGAACAATGTAGGAACAGTATACGTTGAATTTTGAGGAAAAACAGAGAAAATTCGGGTTTTCTTTCGTGCAATGGCTTTTTTAGGGTCGCATGCTTATTTCTATCTTTTTCTCGATGCTATTGTATTTTGTAATCATAGTTTTTACATTTTTTTTTTCTACATGCGCGTTTCAAAACGATTTGAAAAAAATTACTGTCCACCATTTTGACCTATTTAACGCCATTTTCATGAAGTTCAACATATTTTTTCAGATTCAGCATACTCAAATTAGGTTAAAAAGTTATGTTGAACCAAATAATAATAATTTGCCGTTAGAAGTTCTTTTTAGCTGAAATCGGACCAGACTAATAGATATGTTCTTGGCAAGTGTTTCATAACCAAGACAGCAGGCTTAAAAACAACCTGTTACATCTCATGATTGAAGACCCTAGACAGGTACATGCATCCTTTATGGACACAACCATGCACTAGAGCTACTTCCTTCAGTTAATTAAAACGACTGTAATTATATACTTTTCTCTTAGTTCTTAACACTAAACATACTGTGACTAATGGCACAACTCTATCTTTCAATAATGGTTACAAAATCATGCAATGTTTGCTCTATAGGAAAGATTTTTAAACTGTGGTCTAACCTCTCGGATTCCAAAATCTGACAAGCTGGGACTCTTGAGCCACTTCCTGAGATAATGTTTGGTGACGCTGGGCTCTGCCTGGAAAATGGCTAGGGGAATAGCTCTCTCTGTAACTGGGGATCCCTCAGGTTTCTTGGAAATCACATAATGACAGTTCAAACCTGCATCCTTCACCATCTGATCACCCAGAAACTGTAATATCAACCCAGCTACATGAAAGTCTGTCTGTGTACTACCTTAGTCCCTCTACAAATCATTTATAATTGTATATACCATAAACAATGTAGAGATATCTGTGTATGTTTCAAGCAGGAAGACACATATACTGCATACATATTTCCTAAAATACACATTTTTAATGTCCAATAACCTGTTGAATCATGACGTAACTTTGGGTCAACTTTCTGTAACTAATGGATTTACTTGTACAGATAACAACAAAAGCATCACACCACACGGTATGTGCCTTAGAACATGCACTACTTACCTCAGCCAGACGTTTAGCTGTGCTAATCGACGTCGATTTCTGCTCACCATAGTCTGCTAAAGTTCTAGACATGTTTCTCTTCTCCGCAATCAACTCAAATAATTCAGAATCTGGCATGTTTTCTGCCTGTTTGAACAAAATAAGATGCAGTTCATCATTCATCCAACACCAAACTATTTTATTTCAAAGATTTATCAGTTCATTTCTCATGCAACATTGCCGATTAGCTGGCACTAACCTTACTAAAGAGTACATCTAACCAATAGTCTGCCACTTTAGCAACAGCTGCATAGCACTCGTCCAATGTAACTCCTTTCAGAAATGCTTCAAACACTGAGGACTGGAAAATCTTGATTAGCTCCAACTCCCCTCTTCTCTTCACCTCAAACCCCTAATAATTCATAGCACAACATTTATTTCCAAAGTGTTCCTAGATAACCCTCAGTATCATAGACTTTAAATACACATGTATACTGGTAAATCATTTTTTTTCTATTTGTACAATATATCTTTAACATACGACCTGTAAGCAGATTTTAAATACACACATAGGCATCAATTTTTCCTACTTGTGCTATGTGTCTTTAACACTTAGTTTCATTTTGCTTGCTGTACATGTCAAGGACAAGTTTTTTCTACCATTTTTACACTGAGTTCAGGGTCTGTGGAATTGGGGAAATTGATGTGTAAATGTCCAAATTGTGAAAATTTGGTAAGGACTAATTTGTGTTCAGTAATTAATAAAAGTGAAGAAAGAAGACGTGTTTAGAAATACTGATTCTAAACACTGATACCCCTGTATGGAAGCAAAATTGATAATGGCCAAGGGATTAAAATTTTTTAAAAGTCAATAGGTCAAAAACTTTGGTACCCTAACCCTAACCCATTTTAAAAATATTTGGAATCACTTCCTGTTAAATATTCTTTGAAGTATGGCACCAAATATGATTATATCTGGTGTCATCTGTCAGCTGGGTGATGTACATAAAGTAAATAAATATGGACACTTGCCAATTTTTGGGCTGGCATTAGTCTCGATACTTCAGCAGAAGACAACAGTTAAAAATGCTCTGACAATTTTTCAACTAGTCTCAACTATTATGATGCTCCAAGAGATGGGCATTAAAGAATATCGAAGGGCAATTCTTACTTTGTACCATTAAAGTTAACTGTTGCCATTGATTAACATTTTCCGACATCCCTGAATGGGATACTTATCTTTCAACTTATGTTAATTGCATACCTTTGTTTATTGACAGATAGAATTAGTTAACTGGTACTGTGTTCTAGATATGCCTGTTGACAATTATGAATCTGATTCAACATATTCTTATTTTTCGTAATTGTGCCAGAAGCTTGGTCACCGGAACACTTTGCCTAATATGTATTTCAACCTTCAACATACTTGTCCAAGAGTATGTTTCAACAAATACTTATTTATTGATAAAATTATAACTGTCAAAATACCCCTTAAGAAGCAATTTCATCAGTCAAGACTTCTAACCAAATAATTCTTATATCGTAATTGATTACGAATTGAAAGAGGGGCAGGGGGTAGGTTTTTTTGTTCCAGATATCCAATGTGCAACTTTGCAGAAGAATCTAGTGCTGTAACCCGTTTGTTTATTTAGTAGAATTTACTGTATATCAAATGAATTTCATATATATTTCATTTTGTTGTTTTCATTCAGTGTTCAGTAATAGGAGGCCAACATGTTGTACCTGCACAGGAACACGAGATCAACATACTTTATATGTATGATACTTAGAACTATATCAAGTAAACATCCAGCATGCAATTATTCAGCAAACCATCTAGTCAACAAAATGTTGTACACAATAAAGACTTTAAAATGTGAGCATATCGATGCATATTTCTTTGAAATAGTAATTCATAATACAGTTCACCATAAATATGATATATCTATTGCAAATAGATGTTTTTAAACTAGATCATTTTTTGGGGACATTAGACAGTTCACTGTACTAGCACCACTGGGGGGCACCTCATATAACAAGGTACGTGTATTTATCATAATAGGATTCAGAGGAATGCTGATTACTTTTCTATAATTGGGGCCTCAATTCTTTATTTCCAAAATTTATGTGAAACATTTATTGTACAAAAGAAAAAAAAATAATAGTAACTCTGATTCTAAGCATGAAATTTTAAGGACACTTGATTGGGGAAAAAAAATAATAAAAACTGGCAAAATATTGGTAGTTTTTGGATTGGAATGGGTTCTGCAACTGGACCCTAAAACAACCCAGGAAAACCCCTGTATTAAGCAAAACAGCATGTAAAATTACCTTCAGTTCTGCTAGTGATCCATCAAAATTGAACACAGCATATCTCTTCTTTAGTTTCTTTCCCTCCTCCTTTGAAGCAGGCAAAATCATGGCAAGATAAGGACCATCTACCTCAAAGAAGATGGAGTTTTCACTTCGCACTGAATATTTCAGTGCTCTGGCATCTTCCAGCTCCTGGTACTGGTCGTTAGTGAACAAATCCTACCAAGAACAAATGAAAACGTCTCCTTCATTCAGTCATGTGTCACTTTTGTATGTGCAGATTATATAATTTCAAGAATTTGATATGAGAACAATCAATCACAATGTTCAGAAACTGCTATGCTTACACCCAAACAACACTTAAACTGTTCAATTCATTGTTTCTTACTTTGTGATCTTAAGATATAAATTGTCACAATTCACTGTTTCATATTCATGATATAACTGTTTTATATTTATGATATAATTGTTTTATTCATGATATGACTATTACATATTCATGATATAACTGTTTCATATTCATGATATAACTGTTTCATATTCATGATATAACTTTCATATTCTATTAAACATCTTTTACATGTTTTTGCTATGATTATTTTTTCTATGATTTTTAAACTGTCGGTAAAAACAATGTTTCTAACTTCTAGGCTGTAAAAGCATTTACTACATGTAAACTACATGCACACAAGGATTCACTGCCAAGAGTTCATCTCTCCAAGTAAATTCCAGATAATCTGGAATCATAAAACTTTTCCACAACTCATTATCAGAAATATTGGAAAACAAAATTATCAGCAAGACTTGTGAATTAATGTTTTTCCTAAGTCACTACATAAAATCATGCATAAATTCTCATGATTACTAGAGGCCCATGTGCCTTAATAGTCACCTGAGTATGCACAGTTTTTGCTCCATAAAAATAATTGTGTTACCTGTGTGCTTTCATACCCTACTTCTCATTACTATATCTTGTACTAAAAGATAAATATACTGGTACAACTATCCATTTACAATTCTTTTATTGGAGAATAAATTTTTTCAATTCACAGTGATACAAGTTCTAAAAGATCAATTGTTAAATGCAAATCACCAAACAGTGAATTCTTTTTTAAAATTAAATAATCTAATTTTATTTGTAACATGCAATTTGATAGGCTAAGCACCTGAACAATGCAAGTCCATATCGTATAATGTAACTTGGCATGAGGAAATGCCCAATTAACAACCCATCATGGCACCCCCCCCCCTTTTTTTAATATTTATAAATTTTACACTGCAGTATGGTTAAATTTTTTTGAACTTCTGATAAACTAAAAATTAATGGATTAAATGTGCACAATACTGTTTTGTTAGCCAAAATTTTTCAATGATGTCAAACAAGATATATTTTCTTACAGGTAACATTACACAAAAGCTTAACTACACACTCTGCTACCAAGATATCATATATGAAATAAATGATATATGAAGTATTTGGAAATTATGCAGTTTCATTAAGAAATATATTTTTAATTGGGGTGGGGGTGGGGGTGGGAGGAGATTGGATTACCTGATCCACCTATCAAAGCATAAAATGCGTCATGTCTTGCAATATGTACCAGATGATGTCACGTCACATTGATTGACACGTGGCTCGCTGTCTGAATTGCTTACCATAATTCACTTTGGCGACAATGCTGCATATTATGGTAAGTTATAATGCAGTTTTAAACTTCTACAGAATCAAACATCGCAAATTATATTGCATGAATTTCACTGTTTTGATATAGGGCTAAATGCTATTATAATCATGCAAACATTTTGTTGCCTCGATGTCCAGAGGTAAAGATTTTCTGAGATACTGCATTTTCAGCATGGGATCAACTGAGTCCTACCCTGGGGCCAAAACCCTTGGGTAATGAATTTCACAATTTTGATAGATTGCTCAATGCCCATCAAAATCAGGCAAACACTTTTCCTCTTTGATGTCAATCAGAAGAAAATTTTCTACGACCTAATACATTTTTAATACATGATCAACTTAGTCCTACCCAAGGGCCTGAACCCAAAGATCATGAATTTCACAGTTCTGGTATTGGGTTCAGTGCTCATTTACAATCATGCCAAAAGTGTGATTGCTTGAGAAAAGATTTTTGAAAATTAATTTTGATAGTTTTGGCTACATCCCTCAGGCCCAAGGCAGACTATGAAATTCACAATATTTGTTCTCCTTCACCCGAGAATCTGAAAATGTTCAAAAGTTTACAAATGACACAATACAAATGGCAAACGATGCACGATTGGCTCAGGTGACCTAAAAAGAGAGTAAGACTACATTCACCTTGACCATTATGTTGAGCATGGCTCCTGGATAAGACACGGTCACTTTGGGTTTTTTCGCATTAGTCGATTTTACCACATAGTTCTCTGGAAATGTGGCTGGCAAAACACACCATATACCATCTGTGTCCAACTCTAATGGGCGGCTGAAATTGGACAGATTTTAAACACTTTCTCTTCTTTACTAAACCGAATGTACTCAAATATACTTCAAGAATTCATTTTATCTCAAAATTCACAGATTTTTTTTTTTTTAAATATCACTTTAACAATCAATTACATTACATGCATAGAGCAAATGTTTCATGCTTGTATTTCTTGTCTATCAAAAGTACATACATTTTCATTTTTATACATTTGAGAATAAAATAAAATTGATTAATTTACCTCATTTGCTCCACAATTATTACTGAAAATTATGGTAACTTTGCTCCACAACTTCTTTGGCCTTTGAAGATAAGTTAACAGTAATTTGCCCTATTTGTTCCACAATTTCCCTGGCCTTGATGATAATTTAACAGTAATTTACCCTATTTGCTCCACAATTTCCCTGGCCTTGATGATAATTTAACAGTAATTTACCCTATTTGCTCCACAATTTCCCTGGCCTTGGTGATGATGTGGGCTCCAGTGTAACAAACAACTCCTGCCATCTCCATGCTGTACCATCTAGCCCTGTAAAAAACCAAGAACAGAATTAGACAAATCGACAAGCTTACCTACCTGCCACTACATCAACATGCACTCAAAATTGATCTACATGATGTACATGTACTTAGTTTTCTATTTCCGAATTCAATAAACAAGTGCTTGTAAAATTCAACCCTAAACTTAGCCCCAACTCCAACCCAGGGTCCATAATTTGAAAAAGAAAACAAAAAATATGCAAACTTGAATCCACAAAACTCAGGAATGTTTGTATAACGATATGACTTAATATGACCCTGTTATTCTTGAAAGAATTATTTTAAATTTCTTAAATATAAAATCCCTATTTAAGCCCCACCCTAGTCCCAAGGGCCACAATTTGATCCAATGTGAAATCTGCACAATACTGCAATGTTTGCATATTAATACAACTAATTATGGTCTTACCGTCCTTAAGAAGATTTTTAAAAATCATTTCCTATATATCCATATGTAAAACTTTGATCTCCAATTGTGGTTCCATCCTACCTCAAAACAATTTAAAATCTACATTAAGTCAAGAAGGTTGCACATAAGTTTCACCTCTGTTTAGGGGTTCTTACAATGCAGGAAGATTTTCAATGACCCCACCCGTTTTCATCTTTCCTTGATTATCTCCTCTTGGTTAGGACATGGCACTTCAATTCAAAAAATTTTGAATCCATTTTGCCCAAGTTTAGATGGAATTGGCCTAGTGGTTCTAAAGAAGAGCTTATAGCTCAGGTGACCTATAAACTATAGCGAAAAGTCTGTACACCATGAAAATTTGCCACCTTCCCTTGACTGCATTAACCATAGGTAGAGATCGCTCCTTTGACAACATTTGACATTTAGAAGTGAGAATTGTGGTTCGTTCGGATATGACCTTAAAGGTGGAGGTCCTGTGTCGCGGTTGGCATTAGCACGTTAAAGAACCCTTACTGTTATTGCCCTGATTGTCAAGTATAGGTCTATTTTGTTGTACTTTACCAACAATTGGTGGCATCAATGATTCTACAACATTTAAATTAGATTAATAAGCAAAAAGCAACATTTATTAAAAGACACAATGGCACCATGTACATATACACAATTCAACAAATTCACCTCCTCAGTGGTTGTTTACACGAAGCTCTTCTTCACATACACCATCTATGATTATACACCTAATACAAAATCCAGAGTTTTACCAGGCAATGACACCTATCTACTCAACAAAATAGCACCAAATTTATGTACAGGTGAATATCAGCATCTCGAATACCCCACTTATTAGTGGACTGAAGTGAGTGAATTGTCAGTCCTTTTGTATTTCCCATACACAGTAAATAGTTTTAAAAATCGCCGATATCTTGAATACAGTCATCTTGAATAATAAATAATTCAATTCAAAGTATCTTGAAGGTCCTATTTGATCAACCTATGCGTCAAAGGGCAATCAATTTTCCAGTCTGTTAAACATACCTGGTTTTGTTACTTTACACATTCCTGCCCCTGTTTATTCCTATCTATACTGTTGCTTCTTACCTATGTAGTGGTTTAGGTGTTTAGTGTAATCTACGTAGTCCATAAAATGATTAAATCACAGCAAGATTAAAATAAACACATTGGTTATTACAGATCATGTATACATTTCTATCATCACCATGCTGTATAGATAAAATGCCAAGATTTTCAAAGTGAACTTCATTTTAATAATCGTGAAAGCGATTTTCAGAGTCAGTACCAGAGAAAGACCTCTTAGAAAGCCTGTATCTAATTCTTTATTAAAAAAAAATTCCACTTTTTCATTTTTTATATGATAGGTTCTTTTAACTACAACACAATAGCTACATCTTATTCTGCCTTAGAAGTTAATTTTGTGAGAATGAGATTCGCACAGTAAATGTATCTTACATGTATATATGATGAAAAGCTTTATCAAAAAAAGAAACAAAATTTTTCTTGGGAGTTTATTGCAATTTATTTACTACTTTAATAACTTATCACTCGGACATGTATTATGGAAGACAACACAATTCGTAACATACAGTGGAAATGTATGCATCCAATGAACTATATACAAAGGGGAAGTAAAAAAGAAGAAATATTGGATGGCAAGATTGGACATCTCAAAGTTTTGTTGACGACCCCTCTGTCTTTGCATAAATATCTGACTGTATACAGCTTATGGTGTTCTGTTTCAATTCTTCTGATATCTTACCCCTTTCTCATGACATATCCATAAAAGGAGTTGAGGATACACTTGTGTGCCAGCTGTAGCGAGTCGTACAGTACCACCATACCATTTGCCTTTTTAATTTCTGCTGCATCTCCCGACTTCTTGGCCTCCGCCAACTTTTTACCCCACACTTTATTCAAACCCTAGTATCAATAACAATACAATGCTTTCACACATACAAAATTAAATCAAAGGCTTGAAGGCATCAACTGCAATATCATATATATCAGGGCTCTCGATAAATCTTGAAGTAAAATTAGAAATATTTTAGAGCTTAAGGTGCAAAACGCTACAGGGTTCCGTTCCCCCCGACAAATTTTAGAGCTTAAGGTGCAAAACGCTACAGGGTTCTGTTCCCCCCGACAAATTTTAGAGCTTAAGGTGCAAAACGCTACAGGGTTCTGTTCCCCCAGACAAATTTTAGAGCTTAAGGTGCAAAACGCTACAGGGTTCTGTTCCCCCAAATTTTGAAGGTGGGAAGGCTACAGAAGGCATTTCCTTATGTTAGTCACTTAAATATAGCATTAAAATCATTTGTAAAATGTTAGCAAAACATGTTTATTTACAGGAGAAGAAATACGGAGGAGACTTTGGGCTTATCGTAATAAGTTCATGCCTTCCTCTTGCTAAACAGTATCCTCGTTAGCCTAGTTACTTTGCTCTATCAGTAATTTCAAAATTCTGACGAAAAATGCTGAAAATATCACAATATGAACTTCATAATAACTTATAGATAGTGAATTAATGGGATGTATTTATATCCTCTCCACTTCTGTTCTACTTGTCCATTTTACTTCGCAATTATTACATACACTCTGTATGTGTTCAACAGTGTTCACAGATAACGTAATAAATTTGTTAGACATAGAATGTAGAAAAAGCATACTAACAGGAAATGAGCCAGGTTCATTGTATCTAATGTAGTCTGGGTAATCCATGGTATCGTCAGTCAATCTGATTAAAATACACGTTTCTCAAACCTTTATGCAGATCATTAAGGTTGTGTTTACATCACAGAACATGACCCTAGATGTTGTCTGATCTCTCGGTGTTGTGCACTGTTTGAAAGATCCATATTTTAATCAGATTGAATGTTAGTATAAAAGATCATACATACTTTGAATTCATATCGCCGATCCCTAAATGCTCGGACAGTGTCCACATAAAACGAGTTTTCTCTCTGGCAGATGGTAGCTGTTCTTTCCTCCATCCTTGTTGAGTGCACTTTCTTGTAGGCTTTCCTACAGTAATCTATAAACCAGAGTGACACAATACATGTACTGGTATGAACACATTGCCACGTAATACATATACAGGTATGAACAGCTTCCACAGTCAGCACTCCAAGCATTTTGCCGTTATAATGAATCTGCCATTGCAACAATATACTGATATTGCCAGTATGAGTTATCCACCTTTGTTTATTCGTCATCACAATAACAATGGCAATCTCCATTCACCTTCTAGTTTTTTCTTTGGTGGTTCTGACATTCTTATTTCCATGTGTGACCCCCATGTCAAGCAAGAATGAGCAGTGTATTTTCCATCCCACACTATACCCTCTTTTGCCATACCTGTATTTTCCATCACACACTGAGCTCTCTTATCCCATACCTGTGAGTCTTTTTTTCTCTGCAGTGGCTTGCTCTTCTTTGGTAAGCTGGTGATAAGCTCGTGGTGGCCCCCCTGGGAAAGCTGGAGGAAATTTCTCATTCTCAAGCTGTTGTTGGATTCTGTGGAATTCATTTTTGGATGCTGGCACTGAAATATTATCAGATAAAATCAGCAATAGAAACACTATTCAACAAGTCCAACAAAACTTTTTTGTGAAACACTACGCCCCAATTGTGACTGTTTGTCTGTGCCAATTTTATCCTTCATCTTGAGTAATGATGTTGAATTTTATCAATGACCTACCTTTGACCTTGACATTTCAGTTCATTAAAGATGAATTTTCTATTTTGTAAGTTGAACATCATGACCAAAGTCAAAGTTGCAAAGAGACTGAAATTATAGTCCAATGTCAGATTTCTAGGGCATAGTCATACACATGTACAACCAAACTAGGACATATATATATGTAATATGTATATATATATATAAAAAAAAAAAATCCAGTATTTGAAACAGCAAATACATCCCATAATAAAAGTCAAAAAACACAAAACCTGAATTAATTGTTGTTCCGAACATTTTGCTAACTGTGGTCAAGGAAATTTCAACATATTTCCATTTTATAAAATGAATAGCGACTGTGAAATTTCTAGAGTCACAAAAGTGGATTACTTTATAAAATTGTTTAATCCCAAACTTTATAGAAAGTAATTGTTTAAATTTGTAACTAGATTTTACTGAAATGTATTAATTTTTCAGTGTTTATTTTCCAGTGTTGTCTAATTGTGTGTATTATAACACTACTGTTGTAATTTATTATGATGTCACAAAAGAAAATTAATTACGTCATCATATGTTGATGTTACTAAGCAATTAAATTTCATTTTATAACTGTCTGAAGAGGCATTATAGCCAAAAGTGCTCACAGTGGAATGTAATTAAATTGAGTTTTATTATTGGTGTTATATATATATATATATATATATATATATATATGGGGGAAAAAATGTGTTTGATAAACACAAATTTTCCCCAAGAGTGATTTTTTTTGGTAATGATATACAGTTGAGAAGACAAGACGTTTTTGCCTGAATATCATTACTGATTAAAGACAGTGTCCCTGATCTTCAGTTTTGGAAGCATAACAACATACTGTGGTTGACAACTACACCTGGAGGATATTTGAAATACTGTATAGTTGAAAACCACAAAGACATGAGTTTCAACATATCCATTCCTTTATTAAACCTCAATTCTTATCCATATTCATGCTGTAAAAAGGGGGAAATAAAAATCGGAGTAACACATTATAGCTCTTTGGTCACGGACTTGAATCTACGCTTATCTAGGTGTTCTAATACCAGACAGATACACGTAAAAATACACGGAGAAACCAGTCCACCCCAAATAGGAAACTGTCAGAATATACAGAATGTTATATAAGTGTTTGTGGAGGAAACTGTCAGAATATACAGAATGTTATAGGTGTTTGTGGAGGAAACTGTCAGAATATACAGAATGTTATAGGTGTTTGTGGAGGTAACTGTCAGAATATACAGAATGTTATAGGTGTTTGTGGAGGAAACTGTCAGAATATACAGAGTGTTATAGGTGTTTGTGGAGGAAACTGTCAGAATATACAAAATGTTATAGGTGTTTGTGGAGTAAACTGTCAGAATATACAAAATGTTATGAAAAAAATAACTACAAATGGCTACAACTTTCTCAGAATTAAACGAATCAATTTGAGAATACCAGATGCACAGGTTTACATTGTAAAATTACACAAAATTTGGTTAAAGCATAAATGAAATGCTTCTGAGGAAATCTCCAAACTCATCTATGAAAAGAGAAATGGACGGAATTTTGACTTTGAGGGAAGTACAATACACTAAACAGCTGTTAGAGACTGGGACTTACTGTACTCTCCTCTCCACATCCAAGGCATTTTTCTCTGACAAGTTGCTCCAGGTTTGTTAAAATCACAGGCTGCACAGGTGCTCTCTTCTACAATGGCTGGTGGCTAAATGAAAACAATAATATACACGTGCAACCTACTCAAGTATTTACACATTTTACATCTCAGGGAATTTTTGAATACTATATTTAGTAATAAATCTTATAAGACACATCCCCTTTAACAACTATTGTTACAGATGCAAATAAACAACTCCATACTAAACACCAAATGTACACTTAATTAATGTAAAATTCATTAAATAATTCATTAGGAGAGAGAGAGAGAGAGAGAGAGAGAGAGAGAGAGAGAGAGAGAGAGAGAGAGAGTTTAAACAGGAAAATTCACTCTTCTCACCTGTAATCTGTTGGTAAGAATGATGTTGGGGTACATGGCCCCCACGTCCAAGTGATATATGATGGGATTCTCCAGTCTATTGGGGCAGTCCCTCAGCATGGACAAGCTTTCCACTATGTCAGCACAAACTTCATCAAAGTTTGTCACCTCCTCCAGTGGGATTTTCTCCTCCACCTCTATGGCATGTTTCATTGTTTTTTCTACTTTGTCAATCAAATTCTGAAATGCTTCTGGTACCTATGGATATGTGAAATTTCAATTAGTCATCACATATAATAAGTATGTATTTGTCAACCAAAGTGTTGCAATTATCAAACATACCAGAACTTCTCAGTTTTAACTTTCATTTTGTAGGTATCTGGGAACAATGTTGGATAAATTTTCATAACTTCAAACTGCTGTACAGCATGCTAACTTTCAGATTATAATTGAATGAAGGATAACCTGTCTTGCATTGTATGTCATAGTGAAATAAATTAATAGTTTGCCGAAATCCCTTGTGTCTCTTTATACAATAGGGGGGGGGGGGGGGAGAGAGAGAGAGAGAGAGAGAGAGAGAGAGAGAGAGAGAGAATCATTCTATTTGTAGATTAGCCTACAATCATTTGCAATCCAATGTTTTTATACAGTACCCAATCTTAAGTTTAACCATTTTTACTAACATAAACATGAGCATTCTTAAATTGCAATTCTTGGACTTCAATAAAGAATGAGTTTCTGTGAATTTGGTAATCATAATACAAGAGTTACTTTTCTTTCTACCATGACTATGCAAAGCTCTCCCAAATTAAGAGTATTGTACATCTCAAACTGACAAGAAGTTTTAGCAATGGCAAATGATAGTTTTGAAGCCAATGAGAGTGGCCACTGAAGTGTGTTTATTTTACCATTCTAAATCTACATGGAATATCTGCCCTGAAGACTCCAGATTCCAAGGCTTCTACATGACCACCAACATAGGTCTCGGAGTCCAAGACATGGCCGTCATCTGTCAGCTTATTCCAGACCGCCTCCTGTTTATTTGGGAACACAATGTTGGCATGATATGCCTGTACCATTAACAAAGCTTCACACAAAGTACCAGAGCCTTTCCTTAAAACCTGTAAGGTACAAGAAATAAATACAGTTCAATTTCAGGGTCTTGTGTTCAACTGATTTCAAAAGTAGGTACTAAATGAAGACATCAACAAAATATTGCAGTCAGACATGTAAAAAACCTATAACAAATACTACAAATTTTCTAAAAAGCACCTGATTAAATTTAAAGGCTGCAGTGTAATCACAGTAAATACCTAGATTATTTTTTTTCTAAAATGGAGAAAAACAAGAGGCCCACAGACCTTATCATTCACCTGAGTTTTAGTTAAAAGTATCACTAGTCCCAAGGGCTATGGAATCTAGAAAAAAATTCCTGTTCTGAATATCTAAGCTAAATTCCAATATTCAGTAACAATACAAAACAAGATGTGTTCTTAAAACTTAAATGCCTCCAAAAGTGCCTGTATTGCTGAAAGGCTTTACATAATATATGTAACATTAACATAATACAACTAATTTGGACCCGTCCTAAAGTTAAAACCCTGGAGATGTGAAATTCACAATCTTGGTACATCCTTTTCCTAAATATGCATTTAGATTTAATACTATATCACTAAACTTAAAGAAGTCTTTAAAATGATAAAAGACAATAATCACTATAATAATTTTGGCTCCACCATGACACCAAAACCCTTACCCCCTACGATCATGAAATTTATAATTTTGGTAAAGGATTATCTACTCCTTCTAAATATCTGTTTAGTTTCAAATTCAGTATCAATGAAATTTACAATTACGAAGTGCCCTTTTTGCTCTACATCACTATGCATTTAGTTTTTGTTATACATGTGTGGTTGTAGAGAGACTTTAAAAATTGGTCATATATTTAGTTTTTGCCTGATCCCTAAGGCCCCAGGAGTGCAGCTGTCCTGAAATTTACAATTTATGCCCCCCTTGTTCCAAAGATGCTGCATACCAAATTTGAATATTGGAATGGTAGTTATCAAGAAGTTAAAATGTTCTATTGTAAATCCCCTGCGTTTACTCAGATGACATAAAAATTGAGCATCGAACATTTTTGTCATTGATAACTCTGAAAATATATTTCCTCATTTTTGAGGGATAGATAAACTGGGTGTACTGTTACCTCATCTGGCTCCATTGGAATGATGGTGCACAACGCAAAAATAAAAGGATGGACATACTTCATATACAGGTAATAGGTTGCCACGGCATCTGACACTGAGTAATTTGATAAAACCTGTAAAATACATGGCAGTGATTAGAGGACTACAGGATACATGTGTATCAATGACCAAGGCAAAAAAAATTAAGGGAAATAACTCAATTTTATCTTTTTCCAAGTTGAAAAAAAAATGAGTTATTTCCCTTTTCATATACTAGAAGATGGATGTTTTTATCAGAAACATGATATATATTTCTTGTTATGGTACTTTATGAATTAACTTTTATACTAATGGTTGGAAAAACTGTATTCAAAGTTGAGTGCAAATTACAATTAATGCAAGAAATCAAAAAGTAAGAAAGCAAGCCTGTCTGCCACATTTAATTTTGAAATTTTTGGCCTGAGAAACTGAAGAGTATCACTGGATTCAGTGCAACTATAACAATGATTCAGATTGGATTTGACCATCAGCAAATGGGCAATAAAAATCAAAAGTGGCCAAATTGAAACTCAACTAGAAGGCCTAAATGGCCCTTATAAAATCAGTTCATTGGACAAAATGGCTGATCATTTTTAGTGTTTAATGGCCAAGGAGAAATAATTGCCAATACCTCTTGGTTTGTCAACGTATAAACACTTGAGCAATAGTTTGTAATATGGTTTTAATTGGTTGGAAGAAAACTTCACCAATCTAAATTAGTTGTAGAGTGTGTACATTGCCTGACAACATGCCATAGAAGTCAGAGAAGGACAGCAAACCCTATCATTGTAGGAATTTCACTTCCAACAATACAGTAAAGGACAGAAAACGATTCAAATAAGGATAAATATAAATTCAGATTAAGTGATTCAATTTATATCATAGACTGTTACAATACTTTAACATGTAATGTTTGCATCTCAGGAAAATACTTTTTTATCATTACCAATTGTAGAAAAGGTGTCCATGAATTCAATTACGATGATTTTTTCAATGCCGGAGAAAATAAATCGGCTAAAAATCAGAAAAGTAAATGTATTATTTTTGTGTTTATTTTGCAGAATTCCTTTATAAATACCTATAAACTATAGCTTTCATGAACTTCAGACACAATGACCTTTACCTTTTGTAACAATTTGCCCTCTGTTCTCTAAAGTTGTATTCCAATCTGAATCACTGTCATAATATTTTCTGTCCACTTCAGACGGGCATTTCGCAGGTGGTGTAGGCCACCAATGACAGTTAAGTTGTATCTGCGGAGTTTTTGAAATCTGCCATTCCCACCAGCAAAACTGGTAAATATTTCGAAAGTCTGGTAATTTTTGTATATCAATAGTCAGTAGGACCAGCAATGAACTTTAATATCTTTACGTGTATGATTTTAAAATGTAGTGAAATTGTTTAAATGTTAGAATCTGTGTATTTAAATGAAAAAATTAAATGCTTTTATGATTTGGGATTGAGTACCAAGCAGACATTTCATGTGCAAAATTAGGTGACATTCCTTTTATATTTTTCTGGATCATATTCAAATATAGATGGAAGCTGCTAATGATACAACTTTTGTTTCATGAATTCAATTTTGTCATATGGCTAGATGCATCAACAAGATATTAATGGCAATTGGCATGCATGTCATTCAAGGCTGGGGACCCATTGCTGTTTGCATAACGTGTGCAACTTTGCAGCTCATTGAGAACAAGTCCTCTAATTCAATAAGGCATTCAGACAGTCCAAATTTAATCTTATCAGGGTCACAAGGCCATGAATATGGTGTGCTTTACCGTAAATATTAAATTTAAGTTTTAATTTGCTTGTTTTTTCTTTATTAAAGTAACTAAATTACTGACCAGTAAATATTTGTTCAGACCAGTAAATGTCATCAGTTCATCGGTCCACTTGACCAGGGATTATTTTTTTCATTTCAAAAACTTCCCATCTTACATCGCTGGAGAATTTTCTTCTTCTTTGTATGTCTTGCTTCTGACAGATTTTTTCTTTTGGAAGTTGGGGGGGGGGGGGGGGGGGGGGGGCAGGGGGGGGGGGGGAAGAGGGGCTTTGTCTGTTTGATTTTTTAAAAAAAATGTTCCCAAGGTTTTATTTTTGTTATTTATTTAGGAGCTTCATTGCACAAACTGTTCTTGAATGACGTTATCAAGTAACTGTATTTTTCAGTTACACACATTACCATTAAATAGAAGGAACCAAATTGCAACAAATTCTTAGAAATCTAAGTCCTGACACCTGATTTCTGCATTAAGAGACCTGCTGTCAGAGTTTTATGTTACCTGTGGTTCCTCACTGGCCATTCTACACATCTCCTCTGGGTCAAGCTCTACAGGGTTATACCTCAACTTAGCCTGAAAAAAATATTGCAACACTAAAGTCATCAGATCACTGAACTCCGTACAAAGGTTGCTATTAACAGTTTAATACCCACTACAAAAAGCTAAATTACAAAATGTACATCAATAGTGCAATGACCTTTATTTCGTAAAAACTTGACAACATCACATTTCCGTAGAGTGAAATTGTGTTCATTTCTGCCAATGATATACAACTGTGCTGTATTCATTAACAGTCACTCACATTACAAACTGAAAACATTAATAACAATGAAGCTATTAACTTTCAAACTCTTAAAATTGGAATGACATCATCTATGTTGTAAATAAAACTTCCTTTAATGATTTTCCATTACAAAATTATAGCTAGAACAAAAAAAACAAAAACAAAAAATGTTCCAATTTTTAATCTGGCTTGTATTTCTCAAAAAAAAAAAAATCAAAAAAAATAATTTTTTTTTCAAACTTAAGTTGGGAGTTTTCTTCTATTTAAGCAGTCAAAATTTGAGTAACATCCCAGACTCAAGTCCAAGCTTCAACCTGAGTTTTTTTTGTTGTTGTTTTGGTTGAGAAATCAAGGCCTGGATCTTAGTCATTCAGATCATAACATCCTGTCTAGTCATAGGCAGCTTTGTGCCACTAGAGTTTCTGCTGTTTTTTGATAATGAATCCATGGTCTACACACAGAGGGATGGAAGAAACAAAACCTACTATGTCTGGACCCATGTCAACATCACATATTTATGACACTACCTATTGTTCAGCATCGTCTTCAGATGTAGACATCTTAGATAAAAGCACACAAAGTACATCCACTCTAGATTCTACATTTCATAAAAAGTTGAATATGCCAAAGAAACATTTTAATAGCATATACAGCAAAAAATTGGCGAAGTTCAATATGCTTAAAATCACAGTAAAAATTTGTCAACTTTCACCATTATAGGACGTGCATGGCTTTAATATGTATATAAACACTGCAAAGTTTGAATAATATTGATAAGAAACTTTTTGAGTTCTAGAGTACACAAAATATGCACTGTCAATACCAAAAATTGCAAAAAGAAGGCCAAGTTGAACATGGTAAAAATTGCGATAACAAGTTGTTAAATTTGCTCATAATAATCATCTTCAATGTGTATACAAATACTGGGCAAAGTTTGAATAATATTGGTTGGATACTTTTTAGTTACAGATTACACAGTGTAAAGTATGCATCCATAAGCATGACAGATGGACAGACAGAGTAGAGCGGATACTAGATCTGTGGTCACATTTGGTAACACAGTAAAAATAAACAAACAAATGTGTAAATTCCTATAAACTTGTACCACCCAAAATTTGTCTGCATGGAAAATAACTATGCACCTAATTTGTTTACTAGATTTTTAAAGATAAACTTAATCTTCACTGTATGATCCATACTGTTGCAATGCTCTGCCCTAAGGCCTAAGGGCTATGAATTTTACAAACTTGTTTGACTTCCATCTCCATGATTTTCAAAAAAATTGGCAGAGGCCTTATAGCTCATTATCACCATGTACTAAGTTCAGTATCGAGAAACCAGAAAGAAGATTTCTAATGAAGTAATGCATTTTCACTATAAGAGCCATACATCCATACCTTGGGACATGAGCCTTTGACTCAGGGGCTATCAAAATCCCTGCCCTGGGGCATGAGCCTTTGACTCGGGGGGGCTATCAATTCTAATATTTCTAAAAGGGCCTCCTTGCTAATAATGACAGTGCACACAGTTTGTTTGCAAGATGTCCAGTAGTAGACTTATAAATTGCATCAATTTCTAGCTTTTGGCTCCCTTCTCTCAGTCTAATGAAAGACCGCAGGGCTCATGAAATTCACAAATTTTCTTCACCTTATTCCATATTTGCTATATACCATATCATCAACAAAAACATTGCAATTGGTCACCCGAATCATTCACCTGTGACTTAAAACATAATTGTACCGGATTGTTGTTTGCTGAATCTCACCTTTGCCACAGCCTTCAGATTCTGACTCCCAACCGGCAAGTAACTATCTCTCTTCACCCATCTGTCCAAGAAATAAAAAAAAAAAGTGCACCGCCATGGCATATCATACACCTGTCAGATTTATTCATTACAAACACATGAAAGTGCATGACACAAAACCATGTCAACCTTACTTGGTACAATGATTGCACCAAAATCTTTGCTTTAAGGTTTGAGGTAAAAGCAAGATTATTCCTCGTCATGTGTCTATTGCACACTGCAGATTTTCATTTTTTTTAAATGTGTTTGAAAAGCAAGTCCTGCACTCCTTCTTGATTTACGAAATAATCTGTGCTTACCTTAAACAATCCATGTGGACAGCAGGCCGAGATTTGTATTCGCCCTGGTTATCTTTCTGGAATCCTATCTCCTGTGACATGTCCATAGAATGAATAGCAGCTCTCGTCTCCACAAATGGCCTAAAAAAAGGTCAAATAATGAATATTCATTAATGAAATGGCCTGCAATAAGGAGCAAATGATGAATATTCATTCATGAAATGGCCTACAATATGGAGCAAACGAATATTCATACACGAACTCCGTGTTGCATATGCAAGTTTTTCAGTTCTAATTTTCTATTGCCAGCATAGAATCTATGCTGAAGTTTGCTGAAATAGTTCATTAAAAATTCATTTCACAGATTAAAATAACTTCTTATACCAATCAAAGTTGTCTCCATTGTAAGTTACGAAAATCTGAGGTTTCACTTCCAAGACATGGTCAAAAAACCTTCTAAGCAAACCTTCCTACAATATCCAAAATACACAAGGTCAATAATTCTAAAATAACCAAGGAAAAATATGCTTGAGACATCTACAATTAAAATGTTCTAGTCACTAACCTCATCAGGTTCATTGAACACAGTAAACAGTCCCTCAAATTCAGGACGAGGAGTGTACTCGAAGTCCTCCACATCCTGGGCCACAATTTCTCTGTTACAAATCAGGTAACCCTACAACATTTGAAAAATGAAGCTAATTTTTACCTACAGGTTGACTCTTGATGTCTCAAACTCCAATCTCTCAAAGTTCTTGATCTCTAGAAGTGAAGCCATGGTCCTGATTTTTTTCTCTATTTAACTAAGCAAATCACTTGAGATCTCTCAAACATTCGATCTCTCGAAGTGAAATTTGGGTCCCGTACACACAATTCATTGTTTTTTACTTTCAATCTCTCGAAGTGGTGGTAACAATAATAATAATAATGATAATGCCATATTTATATAGCACACTTTTCATACATTTGTATGCTCAAAGGTGCTTTACAGTACATAAAACAATTAAATAAAACATCGAAATAAAATGATATAAACATAAGATACTATACATATGCTAAATAAGTTTAAAACATCAGTTTCAGAGCATATTAAAGATGAGATAATGTTGATGAGATTTTGATGTGTGTGGATGAATTAAAACTATATATAAAAAACCCATCTCAACTTGATGGAGGCTAGTTACTGAAAACCTGATGGAAAAAATGTGTTTTCAATGACTTCTTGAAGGCGCATACTGATTTACAATCCTTCACATGTTCTGGAAGGGCATTCCAGTTTCAGAGCTGTTGACATGAAGCACGAAAACATATACACACCAATACTCAAGCGTACAATTATTTTGGCTTGGACCTTTCCTGGCTGAAGATGAATGCTAAGAGCTAGCTCAGCTGTGTTAATTGTTTATATGGGGGACACAAAGCCAGTGTTTCCTTCAGGGTGGATAGTTATTGTTTAAATGGTCAATTTAAAGGGACATGGTCATGATCTGAACTGAAAATTTTCAAATTTTACTTTTTCACTTTTGTTGATGTTTACAATACTTAACCAAGGTATTTTTCTAATGATCAACCAAAATTTGATTGTTGTTTTTTGCCACACTCAACAATTTTTCAGTTATCTGGTGGCGTCTAGTTTTTGTAGGTGGAGGAGAGAACCCAGATACAATGTACCTTGGAAGAGACCACCGACCTTCTGAAAGTAAACTGGCAAACTTTCTCACATACATTGGTGCAAGTGAGAATCAAACCTGCACTGACTATAGGTGAGGCCTTATGATTTTGAGCGCAATGCTCTAGCCACTAGGCCACAGAGGCCCCCACCAAAATTTGAATATCAGTTGTTGAATTACAAGCAAGATAACAACATTCACAATTCCTCTTCATGTAAACAAGGCTTGTGTCATGTTTTTGTTTACATATAGATCATTCAATAGAAAATATCATGTTTAAAACAAAATGAGATGTGACAAACACTAGTAACTGTTCAATTGTGTTGAGAATTAACTTGTAAATTAAAAAATCTGCTTTCAATGAAATTTTTACTAGTATATTTTAACATATGTAAACAAAAACATGGCACAAGCCTTGTTTACATAACAAGAACTGTGAGCTCTGTATCTCTCATGTAACTCAACAACTGACATTCAAATTTTTGTTGACCATTAGAAATACCTTGGTTAAGCATTCTAAACATTGAAAATAGAAACATAACATTTGAAAATTTTAAACTTGAATCGTGTTCATGTCCCTTTAAACCTCCATCTGCACTTTGTTTTCGTTATATTATTTGACTACAGCCAAATTTATGAATTGTCTGGACTTGACAATGAGACAGTAATTTTAAAAATATAATTCAGAGACATGCCAAGGAACCATCATTATTTATCAGAATGTGTACTTGGCATAAAGTGACCTGAAATTGTGACAATTGTGGTCTATGTAGTTTGTGACTGCAAAACTCTGTTATGGATGAAAAATTTGCCTTGTACATGAATGTCTATTTTAACATGAGAAAAGAAAGTAAAAAAAAATTACATCAGCTTAAAAAAATGTTTTATCTATGTAAGATTAAAGTTTTGTGTTGTTGAACTCAAGACAATTACCTAAAAATGTGAAGGACAGTATGTCAAAACAATGAACATGCACTCCGATTGTTATAAAATCTGAACCATAATGGTCACACTTTTAATTTCTGATTTGACTCAACCTTTGACCTCTCGAAATTTTATCAAGGTCGTCTGAACTTTTGAGTTATCTCAAGTCACCTGTATGTATACAACTTAATCTTATTTGGTGCAGTTTACGCTTTATAACCCAAAAAGCACAGTTAAGTGAAATACTGGTAAATGCTTAAGATAAATCATGTGTTGTTTACAGTACCATTCAACAATTACTCATAAACTATTATTTAGATAGTACATACGTAAAATATGTCATGCTGTAGAATCATTTAAATTTGTGGGGACCAGTTTTGTTGAATTGAGTTGACAGTTTTGTTAGAATGTAATGTCATGGATATAGTGTCTGTACATTGAAACATAGATATATAAATTGTGTATTTTATTGTGGTTTGAAATTTTGGGATAAAAATGTAGTCTACAAAATCTGATGATTCCACAGCATGTACAAATACATTACACTGAAAAATTGCCTAATCCCACACAGCATGTACAAATACACTACACTGAAAAATTGCCTAATCCCACACAGCATGTACAAATACACTACACTGAAAAATTGCCTATCCCACACAGCATGTACAAATACACTACACTGAAAAATTGCCTATCCCACACAGCATGTACAAATACACTACACTGAAAAATTGCCTAATCCCACACAGCATGTACAAATACACTACACTGAAAAATTGCCTAATCCCACACAGCATGTACAAATACACTACACTGAAAAATTGCCCAATCCCACACAGCATGTACAAATACACTACACTGAAAAATTGCCTAATCCCACACAGCATAACGTATAACTGATTTTTTCTGCGGGTAGGTATTTTTTGCGAAATTTTGTGGTTTTCGTTCAACCCCCCCAAAAATCAATCAAATAAAATAAAGTATAAAATATCCATATAATTATCCCATATGGCACCCCTTCAAAAAACACAGGTAGTGATTCCCCCCCCCCCCCCCCCCCCCCACCTCGCTTGGTAAATATAATTGAGAGGTGTCTCAATACATAGGAATAATGTAATGACCAGTTCTCGAGAAAAACTGGACACTGCAACATGAGAATAGTACTGATATGGCCTTGTTGAAATATCTTGAAGAAAAAAGCATACTGCCGAATCCAAATGGACCACTCAGTGAAAAACTGTCGCCTAGACAAATTACCAAATGCAGCAATAAAGTGGTGGATCTTGCACAGAAAACTAAAACTCCCCGGGGTAAATACATGAACTTTTCACCATCTGATAGAGCCAAAACTGGACGGTATGCAGGTATGCACGGACCTTCCTCAACTTTAATACATTTTCAGTCAGAATTGCTGGGACTTTGTGAAAATACCGTCAGAAATTTACATCACAAATACAATGCAGAAATAAAATCCAGAAAAGGAAAGTTCGACTTTTAAGATAGTGAGAACTGTGTTACTGACAAACTAACTCCTTGAAAACGTGGAAAAAAAGTGTTACTGGATGAAGAACTAGACTCTGATGTGCAAACATACATCGTAATTTGAGAAAGTCAGGGGCTGTCATAAACACGACTATTTGCATAGGGGTTGCAGAGGGTATTGTACAGGCCTACGACAAACAATTACTTTCATCTAATGGAGAACCAGTTACATTAAAAAAAAAGTTGGGCAAAATCAATTCTTTCTAGAATGAGAATGGTCAAGAGACGGGGGAGTTGTACAACGAAAGTGCGTTTACAGAGGAGAAGTTTTACGAGATAAAAACGAGTTTCTGTACAGAATTAAAAATGCCATTAAAAAACATGACATTCCTCCAGAGTTAATTTACAACTGGGATCACACAGGACTTCATTATGTGCCTGTTAGTTCATGGACAATGGAGGTTGAAGGTACACAACGGGTACCCATAATTGGGCTAGATTACAAACGGCAGATCGTTTAATCAAGGTTAATTGACGAGATTATACTTATACGGTGTAGAATGTTAACAACAAATCATTAAGAAACTTTTTTTTCCCCATTTGCTATTTTTATTATCATTTTGCAGGCACATTGAGTGGTGATTTTTTACCTGCACAAATCATTTACCAGAGTCCTAACAATTGGGCTAACACCAACACTCAGATGGAATACACACATATATATTGTTGCCACACATAAAAAAAAACAAGAAAATGTCTTGGTTTATCAAATTCTCATAAAGCATTTTGTATATTTGACGTTTTTTGGGCCCAGATGTCACGGAATTCATTGAGAATCTTAAATTAAAAAAAATGTTGAAATCGTTTTTATACCCCCAAGTACAACAGACAAAATTCAACCAATGGATCTGTCCGTTCAAAAAGTTGTAAAAGACAAACTCAAGGAGAGATTTCTAAAATGGTATGCTTCCTGTATATCTAAGCAATTAGACAAAGGTAGTAGTGCAGAAAGTTTGAAGCCAGTTGATTTACATTTGTCAATTTTGAAGCCACTTGGGGCAAAGTGGCTGGTGGAAACACACAAAGACATAAAATGTAAACCAGATTTGATAGTAAAAGGCTTTGAGAAAGCTGGGATAGCGGATATTTGCAGGCTGTGAATTTTTTAAAAACAGTTCTAAAGCGCGAGTGTTTTATTGAGATGTTTTTATTATTTTTATTGTATAGCCTCAGTCATATAGTGCTGCATGAACATTACCTTTGTCTTTTATGATAGTACTGTATGTTTTGGATAAAGTTGTGACAATTTCTTTTAATAAAATCATTGCATAATTTTATTCATTTAGTTTTTTACATTCATTTTACCAAATTTGGAAAAATTAAAATCGCATAAAATAAATGTGCTTATTTAAGGTACAAACAACAAAAATTTGCACCTGCAGAAAAAAACCAGTTATATGGTATACAAATATACTACAATGAAAAATTGCCTAATCTGACACAGCATATACAAATATACTACATTGAAAAATTGCCTCATCTGACACCTGTGTCATCCATTTCACTAGGCATTCTGACCCTTATTTTCATTTTCAAATTTTCATTGTTTATACACTGTTTAATACAACAGATTATATGTCGGATTAGACATGTTTCACTATACAGATATACAGCAATATGTGTCTCTCACTGTATCAGTCATCAAATTATAAAAAAAATACTGGTACATATACAACATGATAAATTCATCTAACCAATAGGCGAAAGGTCTGCTCAAAACGTACCTGTCCATCTATCATGTATGATATCATAATAATCTGGTCAGTTTGGGAGTCTGGAAATTTCAGCGGTAATTTTGTTGTCTCAATGTCAAAGGCTAGAACAACAGGGTCCTGTAATGTATAGTCAGGCTTCAGACTAGAATTCATTATGATTACAAAATCTTTCAATACAATGCACACACATGACAAGAAATAATCCTTAACACATTCAAATAAATTTACCATCAAATGATGCACAAATACGACAAAATCTAATACCAATTTTCCTAATATAATTCTATATAAACACTTTACAGGTCTATCCACGAGGTCCTCCCGATGCCGTATTTCTATAGGAAGTGAGCCACGTCCCCTCACAGTGTACCAGTGTCCTACAAAAATCTTCAAGTCGATGGACACACGCACATGGTATGGAACATCATATTCCCTGTAAATTATTGTAATGCAACATTTATTCACAAAATTTTCGCTAGATTCTCAAGAATTTGTTATAAACATTTCTTCCCATGAACCAGTCCTTTAATGGCTCTCATTTTTGTTAAGATTATTTTGCTTGCGAAAAGTAGTTGCGAATAAAATTTGGTAAAGAAGCATACCTTCATGTTATATTTCAATTCCTGTATTAGAGAATAATTCAAACAATAGTACCAGTCATGATAGCTCAGTGACAAAATGTTTGCTTTGTAACCAGGAGGTTGTGAGTTCTGCTCATCCAGTGACCGTATTAAACCTAAGACGTAAACACAGGCAGTGATTCCTCCTTCGCCAAATGCTTGGCATTTGAAATCGAGAATCACAGGTCTTTCAGATATGACGTTAAAATCGGGGTTTTATGTTGTGGCAGGCATTGGCACATTTAAGAACCCTCACTGCTACGGCCATGGGCGTTAAGCATAGGTTAAAATTTGTGGTACTTCACCCACAGCTGGTCACGTCTAAATATGAGTGAAAAATTCTCATAGGGACGTAAAATTAACAAACAACCAAATAAACAACCAACCAAACATTTAGTAAAATTACAAGTCTTTCTTTTGTTTTAATTGTACTATAAACTATAGCTGTGCATCCTCATAATACTGGAAGGAGGAGCTGAGCCCAAAATGGCCATGAAAATTATAATTTTGATAAAGGACAACCTACTCCTTCTTCATATCCATTTTGTTTCAATTTAGTATCAATAGCAGCAATGATGTTATTTAAATGTTCTACACATAAACACCACATTTCTAGCTTGGACTCCTGAAATTTACAATTTAAGTTCTCCATGTCTGCAAGATGCTACATATCAAATTTGAATGCCAGTAATCAAGAAGTGTTCAATTGTTCACACATTTAATAACTAACCATTTTGGCCCCACCCTGATATTTATCAAATTTAAAATTTTGGTAAAGGACTACCTGTTCTTTCTAAATATCCATTTAGTTTCAATTTGACATCAATAGCACTGAAGAAAATATTATTTCAGGTGGCTCATTATATCAAAATTTTATTTAATGGCTCATTAAAATACTTTGTATGAAGTATGATTTCAACATTGAAAGAGTGATACAATCTCTCAATTATTTTCTAAGATTTTTTGTGATTTTTTCTAGAGTAATGAAAACTGTTTTATTTGCAAATATGAGATTTTAAAGTCCAAATTTCATTGTGAATTGATGCATGATATGAATATTTAATAAAACAAGCCTAAAAGACTCGTATAGTTCTTTTTGATTAAAAAATTGTTTATGAATATTGAAAACCTATTTGTTAATATTTTTAAATCTTTGGATAAAAATATCCAAAGAAACATGTCAGCTATAAAAAAGATGTATCATACAAAGTATTTTAAAAAGAAATTGAAATGACCAAAATTCAGAAATACTGCGATTTTTCAAATTTGAAAATAATAACCATGCATTTGGTTTTTCTCCAACAGTGTGGGAATACAGAAGATTTTTAAAACTCTTTTTTGTTTGTTTGCTTTTTTTTTTTTTGGGGGGGGGGGGGGGGTGTTGACTCCTACCATGAGGCCCTGAGGGAGCAATGTTCTTAAATTTCACAATTTACATTCCTCTTATCCTAACAGTTTTTGACCCACCCCTAAGGCCCCAGAAGAGCAGGAGACCAGAAATTTACATTTTCATTCCCCTTCTCCAAAAGATGCCACATACAAAATTTCAGAGGAATTTGAATGGTAGTTATCAAGCAGTTAAAAATGTTCAATCGTTAACACATTTGGTCACTGAGCATTTTGCCCTCAAAATACCAAAAAAACCCTACCCTTAGGATACCAAAATTTACAATTTTGGTAAAGGACTACCTGCTCATTATAAATATCCATTTAGTTTCAATATGGTATCAGTAGCATCAAAGATGTTTTATACATATTTTACACTTGAAAACTAAATACCAAGTTTGGCCCTACCCTGGGGTCTGAACCCCTAACCTAGGGATCATGAAATTTAAAATTTTGATAGAGGCTTCCCTGCTCTACATTACTATGCATTTAGTTTTTCTTACGAATGTGCAGTACTAAAGAAGATTTTTGAAAATTGGTTACTTTTTTGGCAGTTTTGGCCCTGTCACTAAGGCCCCAGGGGTGCAGGAGTCCTGAAATTTATAATTTATGTCCGTCTTGTCCCAAAGATGCTTTATATCAAATTTGAAAAGAATAGTAGTTATCAAGAAGAAGTTAAAAATGTTCGATTGTTAACACACGACAGAAGCAGACCAATTGCAATAGGTCATTGAGTTTACTCACGTGACCTAAAAATTAGAATGAATGTCTAAGTTTTTCAAGCATGTTTTGTTAAATATCAATATCATGCATCAAAACAAAGCAAAATGGATTTTGAAATATCTTACTTGCTAACAAAACATCGTTTATATAATTATCATTCTGGAAAAAATCACAACAACTTCATAGAAAATAATTGAGAAGTTGTATATCACTCTTCCGATGGCGGATTTATACTTTATATGAGTGCTTAAACAAGCTATTAAATAAAATTTTACTGTCATGAGCCACCTTAAGTGTTTTACAAATATACACTATACACCAAGTTTGGCCCCACAGTGGGATCAAAACCTCTACACCGGGGATCATGATATTTAAAATTCTGTCAGAGGCTTTCCTGCTCTCTACATCATTATGCAATAAGTTTTTTATTTCCAGCACATACGCAGTTGTAGAGAAGATTTTGAAAATTGGTCAATTTTTGGCAGATTTTGCCCCATCCCCAAGGCCCCAGAGGTGCAGGAGTCCTGAAATTTACAATTTGTTCCCCCTGTACCAGAGATACTACACATCAAAACTGAAAAGAATTGGAATAGTAGTTATCAAGAAGAAGTTAAAATGTTCAATTGTTAATGCACAACACACAAAGGATGATATGATGACTCTAGGTGAAAACGATATTTGCGAGAGCCTGGAAACCATTTTGCCATTTCGATGTCCAGTATACACTTGACCTTTGGACCCCAAAATTGATAGGGATCATCTTTGTCCCATGGGTTGTCCATGTGTGATATGGTGACTTTCAGTGAAAAGGATAAACATGAAGAGCCCAGAAACAACTTTACTATTTCATTTGACCTTTGACTCCAAAATCAATAGGGATCATCCGTCCCATGGATAGTTCATATGTGCGATACGCGACTCCTGATGAAAAGGATAACACTTGAGCCTGGAAACCATTTTGCTATTTCAATGTCCAGTACACTTGACCTCTGACCTTAAAATCAGTAGGGATCATCTTCGTCCCATGGGGAGACTAAGTATGTTAAGTTGATTCTACGTGAAAAGGATAACAGTTTCGAGCCTGTTAACCATTGCATCTACAGCACAACAGATGAACAACCCGATTCCAGTATACCCCCCCAAAACTTTATTGTGGGGGCATAAATATGGGGATATTACACAACTGTCTGTCAAAGTTAGGAAAACATTCAGAAAGAAGATGACAAAAGAAAAATAAATCTCCAAAAGAAAATTTGAGTTTTAGGTGGTGTGACTATCCAAATTTACGGTTTTGACAATTACAGTATGGTCTGTACCTTGTGTCAGAAATTCAACGATTTCAGCACTTTGTTATTTTCTTACTGGAAAATTTACAGAATTGATAGCATCCAGGCACATTTTTATTGAATTACTGAATAAAACCTTGTTACACTTCTGAAATGTTTACTTTTTAAAAAATGAAATAGAACATTGAGCATTTGATCAAATACAACTATGAAAACTTGGTGAAAAGATCTATTTAACTACATTTGGTCTGTATAATATTCTTATATATAACTTTTGACACTTTTTCCATCAATTTTTAGTCAACTACAATGTCCCAGGGTTAGGCAACCCATAAACGTGTATGAAATCTTATTATAATAATCTTATTACAATAATTAGTTATAATTTACAGTTGCAATCTCTTCTTACAGCTGGAAGCATAAAGAAAGAAAACTTGGCTATTCACCAATTGGCATTTGCCTGACCCCACAAAACGGATAATTAAAATTACTGGTTAATAGGTGTATTGCTCTCAAAAATTTTCAGATGAGAAAGTTTTTCATTTGGACAAGTCAAAGTTTGAGTTTACCTGCCCAAAGGGTAATAATGTCTATCCCTGAAAATGTGAAAAGTTTACAATAACAGTGGACAAATTTCAATCAGAAAACCTCATCTGCACTTATGACTCAAATGAATTAAAAATTAAATATATTATCCTATATTACCACTACTGTATAAACATTCACCTTATATCAATTATATTTTCCATCTGATTGGATGCTTTGTTTTCAGAATTGTCCACATCTGTTCCAAGTAGGTGGCTGCAAATATGAGATAGAATAATGATTACCAAACAAATACCATACACCCACCCCCTCACCATGCAAATATTTCTTGATACAGCCTTGATTGTAGGATTCAATAGTCTGTTCTCAATTTTCCCATCAAGACCTTTCTTTCCTGTGAAATTTCTAGTTAAAAACAATGAGTCAGCTTCCCACTTATTTGTGAAGAAGCATGGTGAAGTCTTCCTTGGTACATTCTCATTTACCTGACCAACATTCCCTGAACTTGCTAAGAACTGTTGAAATACTTTTCTGGAATATTCCTACTCATTCCATCAATTTTCCTGATCTCCGTGAACTTACTTGCTAAGAAGTGTGGTGTAAGCCTCGCTAGACTGCTCTCGCTCTTTGTTCTTACGAACTGCTGGGTAAATTTCACGCCTCACTTTTGTGAGTTCATCTACTGATAGAAAGGACAGCTTGAGGTATTGTCTCTTCAGTCCTACTAAATGATTTGGCTGAAAACAAAATAAAACAGTCAGGTACCCATCACCTATCTATATAGGGAAAATTTTAAATACCCCCTCCTCCCCAAAAAAGTTTCATATTTGTCCATTTTGCCTTTATCAGAAATGGAAAAATTTACAACTGGATGAATATAAATTCATTCATTGAAGTATCATAGTAGCAAAAAAAAACAACCCCCCCCCCCCCAAAAAAACAACAACAACAACAACAACAAAAAA
The DNA here is from genome assembly GCA_024699665.1 of Ostrea denselamellosa. NCBI lineage: Eukaryota > Metazoa > Mollusca > Bivalvia > Ostreida > Ostreidae > Ostrea > Ostrea denselamellosa. Next base: position 12,854,072 of record JAMZEH010000023.1, on the reverse strand, counting down.
CAAAATTATGGACCAATTCAAAACTGGACAAAATCCTTTTCATATGCACCTGGATGAAATACACAATACTTAAAAATAAAATTCCATTCAATCTTTCTCCATGTAACACTACAAAAACTGTCACCATAAAAACAGTTTACCAAATCTAAATCTTCTTTGTACACAGTCTCTACGGTGGCCAATTTCCCTGAGAATTTCTTGGTCAAATATGATGCTACCTCTCTTTCACAGCCAGGCTTTGTTGCCACAAAGAAATATGGCTTGAACGGTAAAGTTGCCTAAAACAGATAAGGACACTGTAGTGTAACAGTATGCAATTGTTGACAGGGACTGAGGGCAACAGGAATTATGCAAGTCCTGCAGATATAAAATACTGAATGATATATTACCTTGAAACGAGAACCATCTTCCTCCAGAAAATAGTAATCCACTGCACTTATCAACTGCTTATTTTCATCCAAAATGTCTGCCTACAAGTACCATGTGTAATTCATGTAATGAAGTAATTGGAATAAGCACACTCTGTTATTAATTCATTGAACTAAGCATGCATCTCGCATGACTTAAGATTGACCTTGTGTCAATTAAATGATTGAGCCAAGCATGCATCTCGTGTGACTTGGATTGACTTTGTGGCAATTAAATGATTGAGCTAAGCATGCATATCGCGTGACTTAGTGTCAATTAAATGATTGAGCTAAGCATGCATCTCGTGTGACTTGGATTGACTTTGTGGCAATTGAATGATTGAGCCAAGCATGCATCTCGCGTGACTTGGATTGACTTTGTGGCAATTAAATGATTGAGCTAAGCATACACTCTGTGTGATTCAGTTGACTGAAATAAGCAGAAATTCTGTGTGATTTAATTGACTAAGATAAGCACCACTCCATGCAATTCAACTGATTGAGATAAGTACAGTGTGATTCAACTGACTGAGATAAGCACATACTCTGTGTTATTTGATCGAGATAAGCACAAACTCTGTGTGATTTAACTGGGACAAGCATGCACTCTGTGTTATTCAGTGATTAAAATAAGCAGGCACCCTACATAATAATCAAAGGCCTGAAGGGCCACAAAGGCATGGAGTGCAATATCATATTCATTAGGGTTCTCAATAAATTTAGAGGGTAGCAGGTGAAATTACAGAAAGTAAGAGGGAAAATATTTGAGTGCCACTGTAGGCATTTCCTTGTTTTCAGGGACTTAAATATAGCATTAAAATCAATGTAAAATGTCAGCAAAATGTGTTTATTTATATGAAAAGAAATAAGAGGAGAGTTTGGGCTGAAGTTGCTTCTCCTGACAAGTTCACACCCTCCTCTTGCTAAATAGTATCCCCTCAATCCTAGTTACCCTATGAAGGCTATAATCAGTCACCTCAAAATGCAGACCACATATGCTGAAAAGAATATCACTGCTTCAAAGTGAGACTACTAGTTTAAAAAAGTTACATCCTATTTTTATGTATGAATCTATGATGTAACAATTATATGGTATTTAACTCTGTTTTCAATATCTAACAATTCAAAAGTTCAATGTAATATGTAGAAAGATCATTGAAAATTTGAGATTCAACTCCCAATGAATGCTACCTAGCCTGGGTTTCTTCACGAAATAACCCGTTATTTTCTTCACGATGCACATGCTACTTTTGTTTTGCCTAACAGAAAATCGGGATCAGTATTACTGAAAACAAAACCAGAAAAGGTCTGTGGTTTTTTGGAATAACAAGTGAACTGTGACATTGTATAGAATTTATTAACCATTGCAATTTCACTACTTTAGTATTTATCTGTTTCTGATGATCCAAAATAAGGATTATTGATGACATTTCGAGACTATAGATATAAACGAAAACCAAATTTCAGCAGGTTATTTTGTAAGTATTTAATAGATATCATGCGGTACAAATTTCGCAGGAAAATCTATTTTGTTGTTAATCCATTTGTGAATAATGAACTTCTCTAACCAATCGTTATTTAATTATTGGACAATGATATAATAGTAAACGATGACATCAACAGAATTGTTATTCTTCCTTTCAAATATCAGGGGGCCTTCGTGGCCAAGTGGTTAGAGCATCGCACTCAAAATCACAAGGCCTCTCACCTCTAATCAGTGCGAGTTCGATTCTTGCTCGCTCCGATATATGTGAGAATGTTTGCCAGTTTACTTTCGGAAGGTCGGTGGTCTCTTCCCGGGTACATTGTACATTGTATCTGGGTTATCTCCTCCATTAATAAAAAAAACTGGACGACCCCAGATAACTGAAAAATTTTTGATTGTGGCGGAAAACAATAAACAATTAATCCATGTTTCAAATATCAACATTCAATGTTTCAAAGTCCTGAAATTTAAGAAACATTCAAAACCAATATGCAATATTTTGATTTCATTCATTGAGATTAACTGGATGGCAATGTAGTGGCAAAATCCTGCATGATCACTAGAAGGCTTTCAAGCAAGCTCGACACCTTAAAAATGATAAGGTTAAGCACACAACCTGTGATTCAGTGATTGCATTGAGTGTGATTAAATGATGGACGAGATCATCAGTGATTGGGGTAAGCATTCGATGAGTGTGATTAAGAGATGGACGAGATCATCAGTGATTGGGGTAAGCATTTGATGAGTGTGATTAAGTGATGGACGAGATCATCAGTGATTGGGGTAAGCATTCGATGAGTGTGATTAAGAGATGGACGAGATCATCAGTGATTGGGGTAAGCATTCGATGAGTGTGATTAAGAGATGGACGAGATCATCAGTGATTGGGGTAAGCATTCAATGAGTGTGATTAAGTGATGGACAAGGTTAAATTTGCAATTACTGGACTTGGACACATAGTGTTTCACAAAAAAATTTTGTTTGAAGCTGATTTTGAAATCCTACATTACGACCCCATGATCTTACTGGGTGCATGTTGATGAGCCATCCTGTTCTCTCTTTTGCGTCCTTGTATCTGTCAAATCCAAACTTGCTGTCCACTGCATCACCAGCCACTGCCCGCTGTAATCTTCTATCTGATCCTTCATCACGTCTACATTAAAAATAAAAATATTTTTAAACAAGAAATGTTTTAGAAACATACACCCCCCCCCCTTCCATGTAGCAATGCTGAATTGAAAAGGATAAACTTTACAATTTTTGTATTAATGGTGACAGATAGAGATTATCTATTGGTCAGGGGCAACCATGATAAGTTTGATTTCTCAAGGTACTGAACAGTAGACATTTCCATATGACCAGTCATTTGAGTCATGACCTTTGACCTTACAATCAATGGGAGTCATATACTCCTGGTAGGACCAGTGTACTAAGTTTGATGTCTGTCAAGCAAGTGGTTCTCAAGATATTGCGTGGACAGTATCTTATTATGTCCTGTCTGACCCTTGACCTGAAAATTAATAAGTCTATTTAGGGACAACCACTTACAAGTTTAATAATTTTCAAGCAAGGGGTTCTCAAGATATTGAGTGGACAAGACTTGATCCTCAGACAGGTGCAAAACAATATGTTGCCTCTTTTTAATTTTACAAAGAGACATTAAAATATCTAGATGGAAGAAAACCTCATAATACATGTAGGATTGTATTAACCCAACCTGCTTGTTGGGGTCAGTGTCAATGCATTAACACAGGGGAAATGGGAAATTTCTGGATTAATCTGCAGGGTTTGAAGTATAAAAACACTTAGCAAAATACTATCTCAACTGACTTATCAATCCCCTGAAATAATAAAAGAAAAAGTGAGCAAGATCACAAACCCCAAATAACAATCCTACACATAATGAATGGAAATACCATGCATAAAACACAGCAAAATCTTATGCCTTTTCTGTAGTCTCTTCACCCATGCAAGTAGATGGCACCACTCAAAGTATATGTAATGTTTCAAAATGTAAATGAGTAAAATAGTTTCCAAAAAAACCCCCAGAAGTCTTTTGATCACATATGGCTTGAAAACTGGTTTCACTCGGGTTGCATCAAATAAACTGCCATGTTCAAAAGGGGCATAACTCCCAGAAAACAAAATGTGTTTGTGAAACCCTGATGCCTCTTGATAACAAAGTGGAACTGTGAGATTATTTCCATCAGATAATTTCATTTATATTGAATTTGCCATTTATTAATATTAATTAAAACAAGTCCATTCTAAATAAAATCTATCTAATATATTCAGATCTACATGCCTGTGTTTAAATTTAAACAAACATAATTACTGAGACTTCTTGAAACCAAATTCCTCAAACTTGCAGTGTTTTGACCTGTCTTTTTTCAATATTTTTTTCATACGTATAATATTTGGAATTTTATATGACATAATTACAATTAAAGCTGCAAACCAAATGAACAATCTACATGCTCTGAACTACTCAGCTTAGCAATCATCCAATCAACAAACAATGAATTTAAAATATAAGCAAATGGATAAATACTTTACATAAAAAATACTAAAGAATAATAGAATTAATTGTAAATTTAATACTTCTATTGCAAGTAAAATTACATATCTGTTTTTACAATCAAACATTTTATCAAGACATTAGGCAGTTCACTAGCTTTTCATAGAATGTAGCATAATTTTCTGAGCAGTGCTGATTGCTATGTACAATCGTGGCCCTGAATCTGCATATCCAGTATTTCATAATTGTGCACAGGAAAACAAATTAATATCAGTTACCATATCTATACTCGCATATAACTTGGTTTTCTGAGAGTAAAAGTTTTACTTTGAAGTCGATGTCAGGCTGCATACTAACCAGAATTTTTTTTCTTGTGACACAACTTATGAATTATGACAGTTGACAGTGTTTGCGTTGCTTTACTGTCCATTTAATACTAACAAACCATCATAAGTGACCATTTCAATAGCACAATAACCACCTCGAGTACTTACCACAGTCCACTGCAATGTTACTAATGAATATATATTAAATTCATTATATTTACATGTTGCTTAAAGTCAATATACATCATTTTTGATGTGAACATTTCACTAAGAACGAGTTTGATTATGGGTAGGAAAGTACATTGGTATTCTATATTTCATTAACCATTGTATGGAACCCATGAACAAGATATTCACTCCATATTAAAATTTGCAGTGTTGGATGTTTTTTCTGGCTTTCATTTAACTGAAATAATCATGTTAAATATGGGCACATCACATTCAACAAACAGATTACAGTATGGTACATGGCATTATTAAACAAATAAAGGGGCAACCACATGGAGATAGAATCTTGCAATATATCATATTTAAGCTATGGCATTTAATTGACTATTCCATAATTTGACCATGCTTTACCAGAGGGATGACTTGGTCAGTGACCACCATTATTATTAAATAGCTTGGTTAGTGAACAACTAAATTTCTATTTCAGATGTCCAGTTTTATGTGGTAAAATTAAAGGAGAGAGAGAGAGAGAGAGAGAAGAGAGAGAGAGAGAGAGAGAGAGAGAGAGAGAGAGAGAGAGAGAGAGAGAGAGCACATCACTCACCTGGATGACCTTGCCCTATATCAAAGATTTTCGCTATATTTTCACATTTAAAACTTTGATTCCCTATTGTGGCCCCATCCTACACCCAAGGGCCATTATTTTACCAAATTTGATGGAAATTGGCTCTGTGATTCTGGAGAAGATTTAAAAAAATTTTCAGTGTATTTTTGCTATTCTGCTATTACCTCCCCTTTGAGAAAGGTGTTGTCCTTCAGTTTGGTTGAAATTGTCCCTGTGGTTCTCAAGAAGTTGAAATGTGAGAAGTTTACAGACAGACACACGGACAACAGGCAATCAGAAAACCTCACTTGAGCTTTCAGCTTACTTGAGCTAAAACCTAACAATATTTCTTTATCTAACAATTTATAATTTTCTAAGAGCAATATTACAACTACACAGTCAAAGATCTCTTCTCTCTTCATGTTCCTCCAAAGGAGAAGTAACTGAGCAATTGACTAAAATTCTTATCATAAAGAATGTTTTTTGCTCAAATTTCCTTATATTACATGGGTTCATTTCATCAGTTTAAGTTGACATTCTTATGATTCAGTGCCATTATAAAACATTGAGGGGTTGTTAAATCAGCCAATATATTTTAATTCACTTGTGAATATTACAGAAAATAAACAGTGAAAAACAGCAGTCAGTCTACAAACCTGACAATTATATCAACAGTCAATGTTATTTTTCAGTTTGTATTAATGATGTTCACACATGAAGTTGACAAAACTGACAAGCAATCAAGTCATTATACAAAATGGCCTCAAGAAAATTGCTACAAAAGGTTTTATTGCTTTAAGTTATACTACATTACAGTCTTAACAAAGTATCAAAAATATACAAAAATACAACTTGCGGAAAACATTGAAAAGGGGGTCTTTAATATGACCACAAACTGTAAAATTTGAATTTTCATTTATGCTACAATTTGTCCTCCATACACAGAAAATATGACTTAAAATTTGATGTCATGATGACAAAAGTCTTTCAGATACGCTGTGAAAGCATGGTCATTGTTAGTTGAGAAAGATATATATAAGCCGCAATAATCATTATGTTAAATACGTACATCAAAATGGGGTTCTTGGGTCTCTTAATGTTTATTTGATGCTAGGAGCACAAACTTGGGCCAAGTAGGGGGACTAGTTAAATTTATGTATTAAAACAATCGTTCATTGCCTGATTCCAGATTTTCACTAGCAGAAGTACATTAGGTCCATATTCTTAAATCAAAAATTTTAAAGCAGATGTCCAAAATTAAATTGTCTTATTGAGGTGGAAATGGCCTTTATTCACTTGCAAAAATAATATATGGTGAGCCATATGTGACATTTTTATGCATTCTATACTCATATAATATAAAACAACAAATTTCAAGGTAATTTTTAAAATCCGTTTTTTATTTAGAATTTTTTTCAGTCAAACATTTCTTGTATATCAAAACATAAAAACATTTTTTTAAAATAATTTTCAAGAATTCAAAAAATCAAAGCACAGAATAAAAAAAAAAGTTGGGGGGTGGGGTGGGGTGGGGGGTGGGGGCAACATTTTATCTGCTGAATTGAATTGATACAAAAATGGATATATGTGTTTTCTGCAACAAAGATCTATATCCAAGGAAAACAATTGTTTTAAAAGGGAAGCATTGGTATTAACAATGCAAGTTCTGAAAGAGGTGATTCTATATCTACTTGGGCTGGACAGGTCGTTCATGTGGAATGTCGATGTATTTATGTGAACCCCATAGTTATAAAAAGTTTGATAAGAAAATCAACATCACCGGTAATTCCTATTCTATCCAAATTACTTAGATCAGAAAAGCAATTTAATTTCAAAGAAGACTGTCTATTTTGCGGAAAACCAGTTCTTGGTAATGCAAAACGGAAAAAACATGGTGTATACTCGGTTCAAACAACACAATTTCAATCAACTTTGGAACAGATATGCAAGGATAGAACTGATGAATGGGCAGTTGAAGGTAGGATAGAATTTGCTAGGGATCTTCATGCAGTTGATGCCATTTATCATAGTACCTGCAGTGGTAATTTTCAATCAGGAAGAAAAATGTCAGAGGTGTTTTCAACAGGCAAAGAAAGTGCATCTTATTCATGAGGTCGGCCAAACACCAGCCACAAACTTTTCTTACAAGTGACAAAAACTTGGAAGAAAATGATGACAAACAGACAACAAAGATCTAGTAGACTACATGAAAAGTCTCTCTGGAGGGGAGGCATATTCCCCTCAACATATGAAAATCAAATTGAAGAAGCATTATGGTATGTCCATCATAATAACTGAATTAAACGGCAAAGAAAATGTAGTTACATTTCGTCAGACTGCCGCAACCATATTGCATAATTTCTATAAGGAATCAGAAGTTCTAAGATCCGACAAAGAGAATAAAAGGTTTCTGATAAAAACAGCAGCAACATTTATCAAGAATAATATACGAAACATGCCTGTAGATAAAGCATTCTACTCAAGCATTCAGGATATTCAAAAGAGAGTCATTTACCAGACAGTTTATCATCATTTCTGAAAACCATAACTTCTGATAATGTCCCATCTACCAAAGTTAATATATTTATAGCTGGTTGAGAAATGTAACAAGTGTTTATTGAACACGTAGATGTTATTTATAGTTGTAGAGGCTACCTGTGAGTAGTATTACTGGTAGAACAGGTTTTGCAGAGCATGACTGGCATGCTTCGTGACTTCCAGTCATTCGAGCTCAAGACTTTGCACTGTCCACACGCTAATTTACATCCACCTACCCACCCTGCACATTCAACTGATATTGTATCAAATATTCAATAGTTATCGAATGCATTTGTGAAAGGTTTAAATTGTTCGTACAAAGTTATCTTTGATAGTGATCAAATGCATGGATGTACACTATGGTTTAATTTGTATAGAGTTCTCAAGAGTGAAGAAAAAAAAGGTTTTTGTTTACAATGTTTAATAAAACGAAATGCACAAGTCTTGGAGCATTTACCCATAATTAGTGTCGTTATGATTTGAATCAGGGTATTAAATATTTTATGTTCATTTGAGATTGGTCGAATAAGAAGATAAATTCAATTGGACAAGCTATCATACAAGCCACAAGACCAAAACTAGTGATAGAATCTCTTCAAATTGGACTTGTAGTATAATTGCATCATATGTTTGGATCCAGGTTTCTAATAGATACACTAAACACCATGGGGTTTTCTTCATCATACTTGAAGTCAAGAAATTCAAATCATCTGCTGTCATTTCATCAAAGCAAGAGCCCTGTCCTCTAGACGAATCACATTGTCCACAGTTTGTAGCAGATAATGTAGACCATAACATCAATATCATTGATGGAAATAACACCTTTCATGGTCCGGGAATTATATCTTGTTTGTCTCCTGGGTTAAAGAAAAACCCTCAACGCATACAACGCTTGGATGTTACTACTGATGACTTAATCACATCTGTCCATATCAACCTATTTTACTTCAATGTGGAAAAACACAAGAAGGTCATGCAACTTAAATTCCAAGAGCTGAGACCTATTAAAAGCATGAACTTTTCTTGGAAGATCAACATCTTGAGAAATGTTAAAGATCACCTATACCTGGTTGGTCTGGGATGATGCAAATGGTTCTAGAAGGTGATAATCAAGAGGTTTCAGATACAACGTTGTTGCCCATGATTGATCTGAACCCAAAGTGATTTGAATTGCATCTTTTCAACGTTGATGTTTGTTTCTAAAGAAGCTTCACGATATAATCGAACTACAATCATAACGTTTGATCAACCATTGTATTAGAAAGCAGTTATGATGACAAGCAGTGAGGAATGTAGCAACATAGTTGTGTGCATCTGGGACCTTTCCACGCAGAGACGAGTTTTCTTGGCAGCATTGGAAGAATTATATCAGGTTCTGGGCTTAGACAAATACTAGAACTCATATATGCCCCAAATGCTGTTAGTCACATGTTCAGTAGGAAGGCAGTTTCTAGTGCAGTTTGAGCAATGATGCTTTTAGACATTGTACTATAATGCATGCTGAATGAACATATATTTGGTTTGAATCAGTGTGATGAAGTTGAAAGTGATTCAAAGCAAATCCCATTTTAGCAGATGAGTTATATCATCATCTATGATCGAAAGACATTTCTGTTCAACTGGCTCTTGAGGATTCTGTTTTCACTGCATTGGAGAAGCACATTCAAGATAAAATGAATGAAATCAAACAATCTCGAACATCAAAATTATGGCTGTTATTTATGGAAAAAGTTGCCATTTTGAAACGCTTCTTGATTGCAGAAAGGACAGGGGATTGGCAGCTTCATCTGGAATAGGAATGGGGGAAGCTCAGAGGGTGCAATGGCTTTTGTCTATGCCAACATTAGCAGAATACAATCAAGCGATGCAAACATTTACTGACACAGGATACCAAACAAGTGACCAGCATGTTGATATGTCCAGATCAAGAATGGAAAGAGACAACAAAGATATCAGTGTATTGTACAACTTCTTGAAAGGTAGGGATACTATTGTCTTATATGACAAGATTTTGCGCAATATTGAAACTGGAATGATTGCAGACAATGACGCAAATGCAGATGCTGCAAAGAGTATAGGCGATAAAATTACACAATGTATAGCTGGACAGTTGGCCTCAGAAATTTCATTCAAAAAGATCAAGTGGTTACTCTTGATATAAAATGAACATCGAACACTAATGTCACACAGTTCTCGTAGATTGGTTCTCAGCTCATGTTTCAGAGGTTGACAGCTGTTGGATCAGAAACACTCAACACAACAGTTGAGTTGTTTCAATACGAACTTTCAAGCTTTCCGTCATCAATGTTTGACTCAAATGGTCTTTTAAAGCAGGCAGTAAAACCTACGCTGGGTGAAGCTATATGGAGTACAGGTGACTGTCATGCTGAAGAACTTCCCACAACAAATGTGGTGAATGTTATCGATGGATGATCTTTACTGCATCAAATACCATGGTCCAAAGGCCACACGTTTTCTCATATTTGCTCAAAATATGTTAATCATGTCAAAAGGCGTTTTGAAAATCCCATCATTGTTGTGGATGGTTACAATGGTATGTCAGCTAAAGATATGTCTCACATAAGCGAAGGAATTCAAACAAACACTATAACATTTACTGAGAATAATGAAGGAAACATTTCTTTTGAATGAATTGAATAAGCAACGTTTTGTTGACCTCCTTGTATGAAAACTAGAGGAAAGCAATGCTGAAGCCATACAAAGTGAGGGTGATGCAGATTTGTTATGTTAGACAGCTGTTGATAAGGCAGATGATTACACAGTGGTTGTAAATGGAAAAGACACTGATTTGCTGGTTCTACTGTGCCATTATGCAAAAGAAGACAGACATAACATTTTTTTCACCTCTGACAACCAAATGTCAATGAAAAACCACAGAGTTTGGGATATATCTAAAGCAGTCAGTACTTGGAATTGATGGTTATCGTCAACTCCTTTTCATTCATTAACAGGGTGTGACACAACTAGTCATTTGCATGGCTATGAAAAATCTGCTGCCTTGAAAAAAGACAATGAATGATGTTTGTCTACAATCTCAAGGAGTTGCATTTCTGCAAGAAAATGTTTGCAAAGAAGATATAATCAAGGCAGGAAAGGAAGCATTAGTCAGCTTGTATGGCGGGGCACCTTTAGAGGGTTTGGGCATTTTCATGAGGAGAAAGTTTATGACCAAAAGAATGTCAGTTAAGAGGCATGTTGTGGTCCAAGTGCAGTCACTTCCACCCAGTGTGCGAAATTTACGGTGGACTGATAGACAATATCTATAGAAAATCCTGTCAGTCTATAGTGATCGAAATAGTAATAGACCAACTTGTCTATAGGAAATCAGACCCAAAACTGGTTCCCCTCCTCCAAGAGTTGATTCACTGTATAAACGAGAGTGCGGTAAATAATGAGAACCAATTTCGTCTGTGTGACGTTGATGATCGTATCATGACTCGATTGGAGTATTCCACTTTTAAGAAAAGGAAATCAACTTTATGTTTACATCTGGCTTTCATTTTAACTTTGTCATTGTGAATTCGGAAAGAAAAATGTTATTTTTTGAACGGTTGAATTATGTCGAGGGGTTCACGGCCTGGGATAAAAAGGAAAGCAGTTGGTTCTACTTTAGAGTCTAAGGACAAATCAAAAAGAAAATGATATCCTCATTGAAAAGCTTGCTTGTGAAATTGAAAGACAATATGAATAAAACTATGATCAAATTACTAGATTAAATCTGTGTTTAGTCACAATAGTGTTTATTTTTTATTGACATGGGTAATGCTTACAAATTTGAGTGCAATTAAATTTTGATCCATAGGATTTTGTTGTGGTCTATAGGAAATCAAATTACTGTGGACCGAATGTCTACAGGATTTTAAAGTTAGTTTCACACACTGCTTCCACCAACTTCTAATGCTGCCATGTTTCACTCAAAGCCAGTTTACTTAGTGTCAGTCCTGGAAAGGCAAAACAGTTGCAGATCTCGATCCTACTGAATGGGATTAGACTCTGAAAACTGGCAAAATCCTACCTATTCAAATGTCTAAACAAGCTGCACCCGACTTTCTGTTGAAAATCATCCACTGCAACTGTAAAACTGACTGTGACAATAAGAAATGTAGCTGTCGAAAGAATGGCATATCATGTTCTGGTGGATGTGGAGAATGTAGAGGAATCAACTCCAGAAATACTCCAGAATCTGATGATGAGAGTGAAAATGAGACCTAGATTTGAAACTCTGTAATATCCCTTGTCCTTTACAATAAATAGGATGTTAATTCCATATCTATTAGCATTTTTCCATGTTTATGTTGTAAACTATTTGCATCAATTGTACAAATCTGATCCTGTTATCCACTTATAAAATAACTGATTTAATATGGTTAATAAATATTTCCAGATTCCCATGATTTAAAACAAACTCACCCTTATTTTTTGTCCCAACATTTCCTTCAATATTTGTTGTCAACGTTTTTAATCCAGTTGTACATATTCAATCCTTTTCAAGATTAAATATTAAGTTACTATTAAGTTATTAACTTTTTTCCAGATTTTCACGGTTTATTAAATTTTTCCAGATTCCCTGCGATTTTTAAATAACTATTTTTTTTTTTTTACCCCAAATTCCTTCAATATTTGCTTTTAAACTTTTTTCAATTAGTTGTACATTTTCAATCCTTTCATTTTAGTTCAGCATAAATTGATGCCCACTGATTTAATTTAGTCATTACATTTTTCCAGATTTCTGTGATTTTTCAATGAAAACCCAGCATTTTACCTCCCCCCAAAACAACTATTTTCTGCAAATTATAGAAATGTATATTTCTAATATGGCATTTGTACATAAAAACACGTTTGTTTTCACTGGTAATCAGCTTTGTAGCAATTTTCTTGAATTTTGATAAGATTGACTAAAGACCATATATATGTGTGTGTGATTATTATTATTCTTTATTCAGGCGACAACAACATATAAAAAGCATACAAATAATACATGGTTTCAGTTACCAACTGTCCATTGTTTTCAACCTCGACCCATCCCCCTTCCCCCCAACTATTTCCAAAAATCAACAAGCATTCTGAGTGTATTGCTAGCAATACAAAGTCCCCTACCAGTAAGATAATTTAGTCAAAAGTAGGTTAAGCATAACAAAACTTAAGCTTGATCTGTTACTAGGGTAAATGATGGTAATTTCGAACTGTTTAGTTCAATGCACAAGTCAAACATGCACAACCTGCAATTGGCAATGTGATTCTTATGAATGATACACTTTTGGCATTGAAAAATCTAAACAATTCCAAAAATACAACATCATTCTATGAAATAATAAAAGGATAAACCAAGCAGGATAAAGTTCATTAAATTCTGACACTAGGTCGGTAAATTCAGACAGTTCATATTATATGCTTGAATTTGAGCTTGGACAGCATCCTACAAATTCAGAAATTTCATATTGAAAGTGAATTTCTGTTTTGTAAAGAATGCGTCACTAAAATTTTTTGATTCCAAAATATTTTTTTAAAGATCTTACTCCATGTTCAATTGTTTTTCCACTTTATATGATATAGATTGCTACTCCATTGCAGTTAACAGATAAGACCAATATTAAATGAAACAATAAATTTACTTTCATCATATGTGTTTTTCTCTTTTTCTTCCTTCAGCCTTTATTTCTCCTTTCTTTTTCTCTTTTACTCTTCCTTCTTCTCTTGGAGTTTTCATTTATTCTATAATTTCTGCCCTTTTCTCTTGTACATAGCCTGTAAGATGTTGTGCCCTGGCATTTTGGCTTGGTTTTAGTTGATTAAGCAGCAGTTGGTGTATCATATGTAATATCTTTTAAAGACAGACACTCATTGGTTCATTTATTTCAACAAATCCAATCAAAATGCTGGATAAATATAAACAAGGTAATCAAAATGCATAAACCAATGCATGTTGTAAAATTTTTTTTCCCTGCAATCTCGTCAGCTCAAAATTGTGTGAAGGACCCATACATTCACACTATTCGTGAGTTCTTTGATGTGTACATAGGGGCAGGGCCGATGGACCAACGCTAATTTCGAACACTGCTTATATGTACAGAGAAGTTAAAATTGATTGCAAAGTGTGGAATCTACTTAGGTGCAATGTCAAGGTGAATGTGCATGCTATTAATGAATTGAAACATGGACAAGTTTGTGACATTTAGCAGGAGTATATAAAAAGACCCAGAATATAGCAATAACAACTATCAGTCGTTTATATTACAAAGCGTGCAAATTATGGCAAAAGAAGAGAATTCAAGGATATCTCAAATTATGGCAAGATATTTGGTCAATGTTTTGTTATGATGAGCAAACAGAAATGAAATTGAATAAATTGATTTAATACAATACAACATGATAAACATTTTCAAGAAGTTTTTACCATTGGTACAACATTGGTACCAACCAATGTTTACCAATAAAATTTACAAATGGTAAACATTTCTGCAGACAACCTAGAATTCTGTTAGCATTGGTAACTTTATCTATGATGTTATTAAAACTGGGGGGCATTGCTTACAGACTAAAAGTAACAGATTTTGTATCACAGTTTTCCCTTTAAATCTGTGTAAACATCAACTCCAACAATTTCAGATATGTTGTTTGGAGTTTTGGAGTGTATGATGGTTACTCATTCTAACCATTTCATTCGATGATCTACTCAATGTTTTGCAAGAGAAAATACATCTTCACTAGCCAAAGGTTTTTGGTCTACAATGCTCCCCACTTATGGACCAAAAATTCTTGACTAGCTAAGTTTGAGAAAATAAATTGCAAAAGAAAGTAATTAGTGATACTTCAAGAAAATTCTTCTTCAGAAATGCCTATTCTTACTGTAAAATCATACAGTACACATACAAATGAATATGTTTTTGTTTAACATTTCGTGCCAACTGATCAGCCAGTGGAACCATCGTTGACTTTCTCATCATTTGTTACCCAAAGTCGTTCAGAGTACACAGGGTCCAGTGGTACCAACGACTCAAAAAACTTTTACCATTGGCAAATCGATTATGGTACCAGTGGCTTTATTTTGAACGCACCCGATATACAGGTGAAATAATGCTCACACAAGGGAGCCCGGCACATTAAGACTAGGAAGAATTTCATCAACTGTAAAAACACGATTTATGGTTTGTTTTTTGTAAGAATCATTCTTCCCTATACTCCCTTTTAGAATTTTACATATATCTCAAAATCCTACCCTGTATTTTCAGAATCATTATCCGCTTTAGGCCGAGTATACTTTCCACTATTCTGCAAAACCATCTCGAAGTACAAGTAAACAAAATATTTGGCGCCAAATTCTTCAAGAAGTTGCAAAAACGAAAATATTTTCATAAAAGTCTAATACAACCAAATTAATTGATATTGCTTGTATAATTATATATTTCTTATTTTCAATATTAATATTTTAAGACAAATAACAAAAATAGAAGAGAATATTTGTATGATATATATTTCGTTTTGACTTAAAATGAAATCATAATAGAATCCATCGCCCGAAACTCCACTGTTCTCAGACTCCTTGTTAGAGAACATTTGTTTGGAAAGAAAAACAACATGGTTTTCACTTCTCTTAAACAATGCAGGAGGTAATTAGAAACTATAAAATAGTAAGAATTCAATTGAAAAACTGTTTTGATATGACGTAATGGCAGTAAGTAATCGTTTCGAATATATTTTCACTTTCAGGATATTTCAAGGAGGGTCATGCAGTAGATTGATGTTTAATAGCTTTCATACTTGTGGAACACAATATTTTCATGAGTCAGGAATCTTAAAGTAAGTTAAAAATGCAATTGCTGTAGAAGAGATTGTTGTTGAATAGATTTTTTTTAAAAACACTTTTTTCTCTCAATTCTTTACAGTGCCATGCCAATGAAACGCAAAGTCAAATTAGATCCTAGAATTATTTTAGAAAAAGAACAGAAGAAGAGGAAAAAAATTGAAAGTGAACTTAAAAAGCTTGAAAAAACAGAAGGAACACGTAAACCAATAGATGAATTTGATTCACAGAGAAAGCTCAAACACCAACTCCAGTGAGTGTGACTTGTTCTTTTGTCATCCAGTTAGATAACATTATTTATTAGGTTTTGAGAAAAAGGGGCAAAGGAAAATTTTTAGGCAAACTGAAACAAGTGTGTAATGTAATATATGTGTATTAATTAATATTTGCCTTAATCTCAGCAATATTTGGCCCACCTATATTGATATAATTATTTATAGATACTGTAATCAAAATACCACTGCCAAGCCAAATGTTAATGAAATCAGACATCACCAGTGGAATATTTGATAATACTGCAGAGTTAAGGTTCTCAAAGAAAATTCACAATGCAGTGTGAAAAAAGCATACAACTGTCATCTTGATTTAGATTCAGCTTGGCTGGATATTTGGACTGACCAGTGAAGGTGTCAATCCAAATACCCAGCCAAGCCAAATCTATTCCGAAATTGTATGTAACTGCTTTTCACACTAAATGATCAATATGATCAAGACATTCAAGTCTTACTGTACTGGTTGTGGTAAGTCAATGGCAGAGCATTCATTTCTTAAGAACCCATTCCTGAAAGTCGTGAGTTTGTGCCATGGCCACATCAAGCCTAAGATGTAAATATTATAGGTAGTAATTGCTCCTTCACCAAACACACAGCATTTAGAAGTGAGAATCATGGGTCTTTTGGATATAACTGGAGATCCCAGGCAGGCATTGGCACATTGAAGAACCGTCACTGCTAGAGGTGGTGTTAAACAGGGTAATAATCTAAGTCCAATTTATTTCAAATACATATTTATGACCTTTTTGATTAATTAATGGGGGTGTGTGTAGAGGACAGTATAAAAGGAACTTATACTGCCTTGTTAGTGAGCTAGCTTTTCTAGTGATGTGATACAGTTTCTCTTTTGATCACGCACGTTAAGCAATGGCAAGCGTGATCAGCCCTTGGATGGATGACCACTACTACACATTACGATAGCTACAAACCCAAATTTCAAAAACTAATGCAAAGGTGTATTTGAGATATTTAAACTTTCATTTTCAAACAAGGCATGAACTGGGTTTTTTGCAAATACAAAGTGTATCCTTTGTAAAAATGTTTTTAATCCACTTATCTATTTTCTATAACAAAAAAAAGGTTAATTTCAAATTATTCAAAATCATGCCTTTAAGGAGTAATTGTGATTCAGTTTTGAATTTTGTCCCAGTACATTATTTATTATTTCCAAGGTTTATGGGGATATTCATTTAACAGTTGACTGTCATGATCATGGTCTGCATGAGACTGAGGCTTCTAGAATTTGTTTAAAAAATCCTGTCCATAATCATTTACACACACACACACATAATTTGTCAAATTTATTCTTAACAGTTCTTTCATAAGTGCTTCATCTTCATTAGGATAACCTCTGTAAAACGCATAGAAACTACCTAATTTTGCACTATATAAGTGAATATAATAATAATAATAATAATAAACACCAGCTGTCTAATTACTAAAACTGTCATCAAAAGAATATGTAAAATCATTTGAGAATACCTACAATTCCAGTGATTTTGCATTGGATAGCTTTACAAATTGTAATGATAGCTATTTCATCAACAGTATGTTACAATTGTGAACAATGTGTGAATCTTGATGAATACAGTATGTCTATTTTAACAGCTAGGAATTCTGACAGAAATGAAAGTGGAATGTAAATATAAGAAATAAATTTCATTTTTGAAAATACATGAGGGTGTGAATTGCAATGCTTTACACTGGTGTACTTTTCATGTTGAAGTATGCCGACGTGAAGTGTCAAAGTTCTTACCCTCATGTATTTTCAAAAATAAAATTTACTTCCTAGTATTTCCCAGGAAATAATCAAAATTTATCATGAAAGAAAGTTATGAAACAAATGTGATTAAAAGGTCATTAACAGGTGCCAGGTTCTTCTGAACCTCTTGTGAATACCTTTGCCCAATAAGTAATACAGAAAAGTTAAACTGAGATAGATCTTTATGTTGCACAAATATATGTATGAACTGATTTATGCATATCATCAATTGTTGGATTCATCACCAATTGCAGTGAGAGAGTCAGAACAAATCCTGAGTTACCCAGAGAAGAAGTATTACAAAGAATTCAACTAGAAAAGGACTGGTGTCATTACTCTTCAAATCAATACCGACTTCTGTGTCAGCGAATAAATCAAGCAACAAAATTCTCAGCAGAAGCCTTACTTGAACTTCGTAAGGAGTCGGAGGAACTTTATATACAAGCTATTCAGGTAAGCTGCAATGCATTGGACGTTTTACATACCTAAATGTTACAAAATCTGACAAAATCCCAAGTTTTTAAAGAAGTGATTCAAATATGTATTTGATTTTTTTTAATACCAGTACTTAGGAAGTTCTTTCAAATATTTTTTTAGTGTTTACAGGTACCAAACCATACCATACATCACATTTTCAATATTTCTGATGAAAATGTTATTATTAACAAAATCCATATATCCAAACCTAATTAAGGCAATATTAGCTCTCTCTCTCTCTCTCTCTCTCACACACACACACATTTCCCATGATTTTGCCCTTTGATTTGATATTCCTACAAATAATAATCATAGCCATTTCCTCATGAATGAAGTTGTAAACAATATACCTACAATGCTTGAAGGCGTGAAACATTGCAGTTCATATTATCATGTATTTTTAAGAATGAAATTTATTTCTTAAATATGATCAATTACATTATCTGTAATTTAATCTCCATTTCATATGAAAAACAACCTTATGCTTGGTGTGTTGGAGCTAACGGTATTCGTTAATATGCATCATGAAACATTCTCAGGATGTCGCAAATTTCAGATTTATATACTTAAACTTTCAAAAATATGGATGCTTAGATAAACATATATGTAACATTTCCAATTCATTATTTTTCACATAATCCTCAAACACATCTTTCAAAAACTTAATATTTACAGGAATATTACATTTTTTTTCGGTGTGGGGATTTGTTACTTAGGTCAATAAAGGTGCATTTGGATGATGCTAAATGCAGCTCTTGTTTTGGGCATACAAATTGCATCAGACTCTATTTAAGGTAACTCCACCTCATTCTGACTTTACAATATTATGGGTTCAAAATAGAATCAAAGTACTGAATGTACTCCTGGGAGTTGGCACTTTTTCAAACATTCAAAGAAAAAAAATAATTACTGTATATATCAAAGTAATTCGTCTTTTTTTTTTTCTTTTTAAATATACTAGAGGAAAAACGAAATTGTGCATTACTCAAAGTATAAAATATAAGAATAAAATATCAATGACGAGACATTTAATTCAGTAGCATGATTCACAGATGTGTTGTTTACAAATATGTGGAATTAATATGTGTTTACATCATAAAACGTCACTTGTAGGACGTTAGAAAGACACTGGTACTTAAGAGGTGATTCACAAAGTTAATACTGCTTATGGGCACCATTTGCATTCAAGCATGTTTGACACCGGCATCTCATTGATGACACTAAATTGTTCTAAAATGCCTGGGGAATGTTGTTCCAGATATTGGTCAATTCCTGGCCGAAATCATCCAATGTCACTATCTGGTTTGGTAAATGATGTAACCGTCTTTCCATTTCATCCCATATGTGTTCAGTGGTGGTAAGTCTGGTGAAACTGCTGGCCATGGCAGGACATCGACATTCTGCTGGGCAATAAAATCTCTGACAACACGGACAACATGCAGTCTGGCGTTACCCTGTTGCAGGGAAATGGGATTTTGTTGTCTCTGTATGAACTGTATCACATGACATTGGATTCTTTCATCTCTATAGCGAATGCCTGTCAGGTTTCCATCAATTATCTTTAAAGGGGTCCTATCGCGTGCTGTAATACCACCCCATACCATTACGCTACCGCCTCCAAATTGTCGACATTGCACTACACAAGCATCCGATAATGCTCCACATCCCAGCGATAAACCCTTTGGTGACTGTCACTGCTGTCCAAATGAAATCTTGATTCATCAGAGAATAAAACATTGGCCCAGTCTTGAAATCAGTACCTCAGATGTCTCTGACACCATGCTAATCATGCAGTTCTAAGATATTGAGGCAGTATTGGACGTATCACTGGTGTAGGTCTGATGTTATGCAAACTAGCGATACGTACAGTTCTTGCACTTATGCGCCTATGACACTATGACAGGGAATGCTACGAGAGTCAAACTTGTTGTCTAAATGTCTAAAAACAATTTCATAGATGCATGAGTCTGATATGATTATCTTGGTGAATTGCGCAATCAACATTGAGTTCAGTAAATATATATATTCATTTGTTTACTATATGGAGAGATTTTTGTTCAATTAATTTATATATTCTTTCATTTATTATATAACTCAGGTGTGTTATAGAGCATGTCTTAACCTTCAACCCTTCTAATCAGCAATAAACTCATCCATGTAGTGCCTAGCATGTGATGCTCATATATATATATATATATATATATATATATATATATATATATATATATAAATCCAGTAATATTTGGCAAAAATGAAAATTTTAAAGTTTCTCAGGCACCAATGCATCATGTCCAACACTGCTGCGCTGATAAATCATATATATATATATATATATATATATATATATATATATATATAAAAGGGAAGTAACTCAATTTTATATTTTTCCAAGTTGAAAAAAATTGAGTTATTCCTCTTTCACATGCTAGCACATAGAAATTTTTATTAGATACATAATATTTATTTCTTGTTAATATGGTATTTCATGAATTAACTTTTATACCAATGGTTAGAAACACATTATATGAAGTTGAGTACAAAGTATATTCAATGTAAGAAATCAAAAAGTAAGAATCAGTTGATATTCTCATTTTGTTAATTGATTTATAAGAAAAGAGAGATATTAAAGACCTAAGAACTGCTATTAAAAAAAAATTATTTATTTAATTTTGAAAATTAAATTATTCATTTAATTTTGGAAATTTTGGCCTGAGAAACTAAAGTGGGTTTTTTTCCCTTAAACATACAATAGAGAAAATCCCAGCATAGGAGTTATTGTCCTCTAGAACATTTTATAGATTATATATAGAAAATGTAAAAATTTTATTTGGTATCATATAGTTTACCCAATTTTATTACTGCATGCAGTGAATACAATTCTTACAAAAAGTATATTTCCATCATGCACAAATTTTGCAAAACCTGTGAGGATATAGCTACCATAAGGCAAATAGTGGTAGTGACCGCACCCAATACTGACATACAATCTAATGACTGTTTAATATTATGTCGCAATAGTTTAATCTCGGATGTATGTAGTGACCGCACCCAATACTGACATACAATCTAATGACTGTTTAATATTATGTCGCAATAGTTTAATCTCGGATGTATGTAGTGACCGCACCCAATACTGACATACAATCTAATGACTGTTTAATATTATGTCGCAATAGTTTAATCTCGGATGTATGTAGTGACCGCACCCAATACTGACATACAATCTAATGACTGTTTAATATTATGTCACAATATTTTAATCTCGGATGTATGTAGTGACCGCACCCAATACTGACATACAATCTAATGACTGTTTAATATTATGTTGCAATAGTTTAATCTCGGATGTATGTAGTGACTGCACCCAATACTGACATACAATCTAATGACTGTTTAATATTATGTCGCAATATTTTAATCTCGGATGTATGTAGTGACTGCACCCAATACTGACATACAATCTAATGACTGTTTAATATTATGTCGCAATAGTTTAATCTCGGATGTATGTAGTGACTGCACCCAATACTGACATACAATCTAATGACTGTTTAATATTATGTCGCAATAGTTTAATCTCGGATGTATGTAGTGACTGCACCCAATACTGACATACAATCTAATGACTGTTTAATATTATGTCGCAATAGTTTAATCTCGGATGTATGTAGTGACCGCACCCAATACTGACATACAATCTAATGACTGTTTAATATTATGTCGCAATATTTTAATCTCGGATGTATGTAGTGACTGCACCCAATACTGACATACAATCTAATGACTGTTTAATATTATGTCGCAATAGTTTAATCTCGGATGTATGTAGTGACCGCACCCAATACTGACATACAATCTAATGACTGTTTAATATTATGTCGCAATATTTTAATCTCGGATGTATGTAGTGACTGCACCCAATACTGATATACAATCTAATGACTGTTTAATATTATGTCACAATATTTTAATCTCGGATGTATGTAGTGACCGCACCCAATACTGACATACAATCTAATGACTGTTTAATATTATGTCGCAATAGTTTAATCTCGGATGTATGTAGAGACCGCACCCAATACTGACATACAATCTAATGACTGTTTAATATTATATCACAATAGTTTAATTTCAGATGTATGTTAAATGTTTTCATGAAAACATCTCTGGAAAGGAAAGTTACAGATAATACCTTTAGCATAAAATTATTGGTTGTCTTTGCTAAATAAATACATGTGTTTTATTTTGACAGGAGGATCCTAGTCTTATAACTTACTCCAAAAATGGACCTACATCTACCCCAGCCATTAAAAACTACAAATTCCCAGATGGGGAGTATAACGAAGTGACTAGAGTTTGGTGATTTACATTTCATTGAGACTAATGTGTGTGCATTGTATGTTTTGATTATATACAACAATCAAATACTGTATCATTCAGTGCTACATTTACATTTTAAAAGTTCACATAAAAAGTGATGATAAAAAAGTTGGGATGTTTGTACATTTAGCACATGTTACCTTTTCAGTGGATGCATATACAGGTATTTCAGTGGTCCTTGTAAGATATGTTAGTGAAAAACTGGAATACCCATTGTCACATTGATGCCAACTAAGATGAAGAGAATGTCAACTGTTAAAGTATGAGAATTAATATCATCAGATTTCTTCAAAAACCGTCACTGCACTACTGCTGTTAGCAGACAGTGCCACCCTGATTAAGGACAAGGCTGGTATCTTCAACCATCAGTAGTAGCACTTAAGTCAGCTGCTTAATCAACCCTCAACAGTTGTGCTGTCTGTACTCCACCAGATAGCCCAGCAGCCAACCCAAACCAAACTAGATGACCCTCCGACAATAGTGGAGAAATCAAGCAGATGAACTGTGTGAAGCCAGTGGCATGGATAGAATTCTCCACAAATTGTACATGGAGCTTTATAAAGACTCACTACAGGTGTTCCATGAAGTTCTTTCCAGCATCTGGGAAGAAGAAGAAATGCCACAGGACATTTAAGATGCCACAGTAGTTGCCTGGTACAAGAAAAAAGGCTATCAAATTGACTGCTAGAACTACAGAGGCATTTCACTGCTCTCAATAGCTTGCAAAGTCTTGCATGCATCATCCTGAACAGGCTGATTGTGTCGATCTCCGAGCAGAACCTCCCAGAGTCCCAGTGTGGTTTCCATCTGAAAGATCCACCATTGACATGATCTTCACGGTAAGGCAAGTACAAGAGAGAGAAGTGCCTCAAACAGAACATGACCCTCTACTTTGTCTTCATAGATCTGACAAAGGCGTTCAACACGGTCAACAGAGAGGCAGTGTGGGTAATATTTGGGGAAACTAGACTGCCCAAAGTAGTTCACCAAACTTATCCAGCTAAGGATGTGCCTCATCCCGGTGCTGTTCAATCTCTTTTTTTACTCAGGTGCTGCTACATGTCCGATACCTTGACCTTGGCATCTGTGTTCAACATCACCCGGACAGCTCAATGTTCAACCTTCACTACCTAGCAGCTAAAACAAAGACATTTAAGAAACTGCTCACGGAAGCATTGTTTGCCAATGACTGTGCCCAGATAGTCCACAAAGAGAAACACCTATGGACGATCGTCAATGAATTTTCTGTGGCAACCTAGCTAATTGGTCTGATAATCAGTTTGGGGAAGACCAAATTTTTCCTTCAGCCTGCACTGATGAGTGCCCCTCTGTCATGTATTACCAGCAGTGGCACTCAATTGAAGAACATGGATACCAAGGAAGCACCATTTCTAGTGACAGCTCTCTAGACAATGAAATCACAGCCCAGAACCAGAAAGCCAGTCAGGCAATGGGAAGACTTGCAGTGCAAAGATATTCACTTGTCCACTAAGCTGAAAGTGTACAATGCAGTTGTGCTCTCCTCACTACTGTATGGGTGTGAGATGTGGACCCTCTATTCCAGGCATATAAAGCAGTTAGAGGAATTCCACATGCACTCCCCCTACCGCATCATGCAGATCCACTGGCAGGACAGAACTTTCAACATGGAGGCACTCAGCAGGGAGAACTCCACAAACATTGAGGCAAAGGTGCTCCGGACACAGCTATGCTTGACTGGCCACTTGATCCGCATTGATGGGTCCAGGATTCCCAGACAGTTGTTCTGTGGTGAGCTGATAAAGGGCAGTCGCAATTAGGATTAACCAAAGAAAAGGTACAAGGACAATGTCAAAATGTACTGCGAGTGGGCTAACCTTCTGCCCAGACTGTTTGAAGATGCTGCCTTAGACAGAACTGGCTGGCATGCCTTGACCAAAAAAGCACTTGCCAATTTCGAGAAGGACAGCTGCCAATGTATCACCACTGCTCGCAAGAGCACCAATTCTGCCCCGAGGACCAATGTCTCACGCCTCTCTTGAAACCAAATCTGTGCTTCTGCTTTCGTTTGTTTGTTTGACATCCCGTTGAGAATATTTCACTCATATTGAGACATCACCAATTGTAGGTGAAATACCACAAAGTTAGACCTATGCTTAGCGCTCAGGGCCATAGCAGTGAGGGTTCTTTAACGTGACACGGGACCTCCGTTTTAAAGGTCATATCCGAAAGACATGTGATTCTTACTTCTAAATGCCAAGCATTTGGTGAAGGAGCAATCACTACCTATTTTTACGTCTACCTTCATCTCTGAAGCCACATGCACTCTCACCAATGAAAACACAATGAGTCGTCTTCCACAACTTCAAGAGACTACCAAGAAATATACAAGAATGAAAAATTAAAACACATGTATATCCCCCATAAAGTAAAACTGAAAAGAGTTATACACATGCATTATTTAAATGATTGTACTACCAAAATGATTCAAGATATTGAATGATCAATATCTTCTTATGTCCAGAGAGGATTGACCTTTGACCATGTGTCACTGACCTCAAAATCAAATCATCTACTCCTTAGGATGTACCAACGTACCAAGTTTGGCATCGACCAAGCAAATGATTCTCAAATTATTTAGAGACAGTGTATTACTATGTCAAGTTTGACCCTTGACTTTTGACCATGTAAACCCCACAATCCATAGGGTTCATCTATTCCTTTGGCTTATGCTGTACCAATGTGTCAAGTTTGATGTCTGCCAAGGAAAGGGTTTTCAAGCTATTGAATGGACAACATCTTCCTATGTTCGGAGTGGACTGGCCTTTAAACCTTTGACTATGTGACCTCAAAATCAAGAGGGGTCATCTGATCTACTCCTTAAGATGTACCAAGTGTGATGTAATCACGTAGCAAAGGGTTCTTAAGATATTTAGTGGACATGACTTGGTCTACAGACCAACTAACTGGTGTAAAATGATATGCCCCCTCTTTTTCAAGGGGACGGCGTGCATAACAATATAAACTATATATGTTATTACTGCCATTACTTGATCTGAAGATTTGGATCATGCCAAGCTGACAGGTACTGATCATCAGATCAGATGAGATGAGATGTTCAATGTCTGAAGTATTTGGCATATATTTTCCACAAATCATTTATATGAAATAAACAAATCCCATGTAGAAAATATTTTTATAAATGTTTTATCACTTATCATCATAATAAATGAACAAGGATTCAGCTCACATGAGTTTACAGGTGCATATCATCAGGTCCAACTAGATGCAGTGTAAAATTTGATCTAATGATCTACATCCGTCAGCTATTCAGATCAAGTTACTTTAGTAATGATTAATTATAATATATACCCTCTGATAGTGAATCTGTTTTTAATTAGCAAAGAGACAAAGATTAAAATTATTATTTGTGTACACAGTATTGTCAACCTGATTAAAATCAGATCTTTGATCCACTCCTGTAATATTTGGTCACTACACAAAGTGACATAATATTACCAGAGCAGATCAAAGATCTGATTTTAATCAGATTGCAGTTTTGTATGCGACACAGTTGATCATTTTCTACAAAAAAATGTGTGATGGTGTATTGTGACATCATCAGTCTTGGACACGATACGGAATCGGACCACGACTGTGTGGTGATCAGGGAAGTTGGATTACCCTTTGTGAATTAAAACATGGATTAATAAACGGAAGATAATCTTATTAGTGTGATTATTGGCTGCCAGGAGGTGGGCAATCATATGTGATGATTTTAGAAAGACGATCGTGATTATCTGCGGACCAACATTATGAAATAATAAACTCAATTATTTAAGGTTACCACAGTACACCACACTGCCTAGATCTAAAAACCATTTAAATGTTCAATTATTCAGAAAATCCACGTCAAGTTTAATCCCTGAAAGGTATGATGGGGCTTCAATTAAAATCAAATGTTTTCATGGCAGTGTATATGAAATATGGCAACTTTTTTAAAACAAGAAATGCCTCTCATGTGGCAATATTGAAAAATTTTGAATGTCAGTAGTGATAGTGAAACATAAATTATCAACTAGTCAGAGGCAACCACAATATTAAGTTTGGTCTCTCAAGATATTGAGCTGACATTGCCAAATAACCAGTCATTTGAGTCATGACTTTTGACCTTGAGACTTGAAAACCAACTGGCATCTTTGAGACAAGGTGGATATAAATTGTAAATAGCAGACTCCTGGGGCCTTAGGATACGTTATTTTTTGTCTCTGTCACGTATTAGAAAAAATTAGAATATGTGACAGAGATGAAAAACAACATATTTGCGTTCAAATTTATTATTAATGGGCCAATGCAATGAAATCACATTTTTCGGTAAAATAAACATTTATCCAAATTAAAACTTTGTTGAAGA
This sequence comes from Ostrea denselamellosa, assembly GCA_024699665.1. Classification (NCBI taxonomy): domain Eukaryota; kingdom Metazoa; phylum Mollusca; class Bivalvia; order Ostreida; family Ostreidae; genus Ostrea; species Ostrea denselamellosa. Next base: position 12,826,919 of record JAMZEH010000023.1, on the reverse strand, counting down.
TTTGATGAATATATAAATTGAAATAGCGGGGATATTGGCAAAAACTCCAAAATCACATCTGAGTGAATGTCGGGTTCAGGCGCCAAATCGCTGTGACGTCACACGGAGTAATGGGTACCGCGCCATGTTGAAAGAGGAAAAGTAGATCAGCAGTTGAATTTCGCCTTATTTAATATTATTTGTTTGTAGTTTTGGTGCATTTATATTATAGTTGTTAGATTTAGTTGTCGTAATCAGCAGTGTGAATACTGTGATACTGATACTTCGACATGGCCGAGGAGCGATTACCAAAACAGCAACATAAATAAGAATTAATTTCTTGAGATGAAGATACAAGTTCAAATAATTTATTTGAAACAAACTAACGACTATATGAAACAAACTACTCTCAATCCTTAGGTAACAAGCCACTAACAAATCACTAGAACATTGTGGATTGGAGATATCAAATTCCTAATGTATCATCATAGATGATTAACAAATTCCTAACAAAGATAATTTTGAAACAGATCAATTACACTGTGAAATATGATAAATCTTGAGTGCACACATGAAGAATTCACAAAAAAGATCACAGTAAATCCTTTGAATCTTTCACTTGCTAGTTGCTAGATATTTGGTTACAATTATCACAGTTTCCTCTGCATCAACTCCACTGTCATCTACATCCATAATTGTCGCGATATACTGCAAAGTTTTGCACTTCAGAGAACCTGTACACAGAAATACACATAGCTGATTCTTCAGGTTGATTTGGACAAAACTTGTCCAATTAATATTGTGGAAATTATTTGTCACAGAAATTGTAGTCACAATGACTGCATGCATCTGACTATATCTGTACTCCAGCAAGCTTTGCACGCCGACTCCTCGGCCATGTCGATTGATTGATTAAATACTGTTTAACGTCCCGCTCGAGAATCTTTCACTCGTGTGGAGACATCACCATTGCCGGTGAAAGGCTGCAAATTTAGGCCCATGCTCGGCGCTTATGGCCTTTGAGCAGGAAGGGATCTTTTACGTGCCACACCTGCTGTGACACGGGACCTCGGTTTTTGCGGTCTCATCCGAAGGGCCGCCCCATTTAGTCACCTGTTTCGACACGCAAGGGATACTGAGGATCTATTTTTACAACCCAGATCCCCACGGGGTTATACACTGTTATGGTCATGCTCTTAACCTAGATTGCAGTGATTCTAGTAAGGGATGTAAGTTGCTTAGAGACGGTACCCTGGGCATTGCAAAGGATATAACAAAGTTGATTAAAGAATCTCCAAGAAGGGAGATGATTTTCAATACATTAAAAAACACCCAAAATCTAGAGAAAACGTCAGCGGGAATATCGATTGATTAAATATTGTTTAATGTCCCGCTCGAGAATCTTTCACTCATATGGAGACGTCACCATTGCCGGTGAAGGGCTGCAAATTTCGGCCCATGTTCGGCACTCATGGCATTTGAGCAGGGAGGGACCTTTTATGTGCCACACCTGCTGTGACACGGGACCTTGGTTTTTGTGGTCTCATCCGAAGAACCGTCCCCATTTAGTCGCCTTTTACGACAAGCAAGGGGGTACTGAGGATATATTCTAACAATCCAGATCCCCACGAGAAGACATGAATCATTATATCTGAACAGCATAAAATGACGCACTATATGACATTTTTAAATGACACACTTGATGTTTTTCAATAATATATAATTGTCATCGCATCACGAGTTCAACTAAGGACATTACCTTCGAACTGATTTACATCTACTGAATTTAAAATTGCATAAGAAATATTTCTCTTTACAATGTACCTTGTCACACAAAATAAATGCATTTTGAAAAAATAGTTCATATGTTGAAAAGGGTTGACTAGTGAACACCCAAACAACATCAAATAATACTGTATAACATCAAAGGTTTACACCAGAAATCGTTAAAAAGAGTCAACAGGTTGACGGGAAAATTTTCAAATTAAATAACTTGAGACATGGATACCAAAATTAATAGTACCATGAAATCAATCCATACTTCAGAAGTCAAAAGCCTAAATGAAAGAACACAAATCCAATTGTTGATTTAAAAGATTAAGCCTTAACTTCAAATTATCAAAGCTTATATTGATACATAGCCTGCATAGCGTGTTAATTAAGCAGATACGGCAAATTAATCATTTTGTTTTCCATATTTCCACGGGATTTTTTTCCATATGTCCAAGTACAACTTATGTATAAGAATCCTATTAAAATGTCCTCGATCATTGAATTTATTGACCCATCAAACCATGGCCTACAAAATACTTTTGTACTAGTGGTTGCTGATTTTTCACCCCATAGACCCATCTTTCTGTTGATCTGTCTTCTTCCCAACAATATGCACATTCTTTAATTTTACTAGCAAGAAATAAAGCACTGTTTTTATCATTGCACATTAGTCTTCCACATATGGATCTACTTAACCATATACCCTATACAATAATGTCAATAAAATATGATTGAGCAAACCATGAGCTATGTGTTAACATAGCAAAATGACACAACTCGTAGCTTGGTCAATCTAGTGAATTTTTTTAACTTTTTTGATAAAATTTCAAACTCCCATGAATCAATAAAACAATGATTTTTCATTTCCCCATGTGTACTTTCTAACTACAAACAGATTGGGCACTTCTAGCAAAGAAAACTAAACTGGAGTCACTTTCTACAGATCACTGAAAAAGCTAGCTAGTTAACTAGCGAGGCAGAAGTTCCTGTTATACTGTCTGCTACACATCAACCAACCCCTCCCTGCTCAGGGAAGCTTTGTCCCATAGGATAGCATGGGTTCTCTCTGAATGTTTGGCACTTCTTCAGCAATGGCATCCGCCATTCCCAACAACTAATGTTGTTGTTCCAGGATGAAACATGGACATGGACACAAGGTTTCAGAGCTCCAAAGAGATTCTACCTGAAGGAGGCCTTCCACCAAACACCAGAGTCACTACGCTGTCAACATTCTGAACACACCTGCTGTTGCTTAACAGTTTGCATGATCAAGAGAAAGTTCTACTTGCTAACAGGCCTTCAAGCAAACTCCAATGGCCACCATTTTGTAACGTGCAGCGGTGGCCAAGTAGGTCAGTTGTTAAAACATCGGACTAGAAATTCAGGGGGCCCAGGTTTGAATCCTGGTCTGGCTCATTGCATTTTCTCACCTCTATTTACATTTGTAACCTACCTGCCTGTTCCCAAGTCCTTTTATCACACTATCTAACTTTGTAGTCCCTGAAACATTTTACTTTACCATTTTTACGTTCGTTCAGCATGTGTTCACCATTCACTCCCTGTCCAAGTGGGAAAGTAGAATGTTTCAGGTATTGTATATCTTATCACTACACATAACTAAATGTAGGTAACTTGTATATCTCATCACTTAATGTAAGTTATTAAAAGTAGGTAATGTATACATTCTCATAATTCATCATATTCTGTTCATTCAGCGAGCATTCATCGTTCGTTCAGCATGCGTTGACCATTCATTTGCTATGCGTTCACCATATAAGTAGGAAAGTAAAAAAGTTTCAGGAATTGTAATTGAAAAGGATAGGATTTTGATACTTTACATGTATGTTTCTTATATGACGGCTATTTAATGTTATCATGCCTGCAAGTGCACATGGACGTCTCCATATGAGTGAAATATTCTCGAGCGGGATGTTAAACAATATATAATCAAGCAAGCAAGTACACATTCCGTGAAAACAATGCAGTGTCCTGTACTCATAAAATCTCTCTTGACACCAAATATACACATTTAATGTCAAAGTGCAGAGTCTAGAATTTATGTGTAAAGACTGTACTAAATATTAATCATATATTAAAAATCATATATATGTAATCTAAACAAAGCAGAGACTTCACAAAGTACAATGACTGATTTTAAATTAGCATTTTATTTCTTAGTATGTGTTATTAAATTAAATAAATTACATTTGTCTGCATATCTAATATCAAATCACAAAAGTCAAAAAATCAAATACAACTGTCCTGATGAAACCATTACAAAACTGGGTATAACTGAAAAATTGTCATTATTTATAAATAACCTTTGATTCAGCCATATATTACATGATGCACACATTTTAAAATTATTGCTCATAGCAATATTTCAATATCTGCATCCTTATGCCCTTGAAATATTCTAAATTACTTTGATTGAGTTCCTATTTATGTGATAAAATGGTGACAGACCTATATGCAAATAATGGAGTCACTGAAGCATAAAATGTAGGGCTTATCCAACATCTATAACATGTGGTGAAATAAAATTCCCAAGATGTGTCATGTGAACAAGTTCATCTTCAAAAACAATGCCCTGAACCAGAGTCATGTCAGTTAAAAAAAAAAAAGAAAAAAAAAAAAAGAAGAGGCCCACGGACCACATTGCTCACCTGAGTCACCTTGACCCATATTTAAAGATTTTCCCTATATATTTGCATGTAAAACTTTGACCCCCTATTGTGGCCCCACTCTACCCCTGGGGGCATTGATTTTAACAAACTTGAATCTACACTATGTCAGAAAGCTGCCATGTATATCTGAACGTTTCTGGTTCACTGGTTCTTGAAAAGAAGATTTTTAAAGATTTCTTCCTATTTTTTTTGCATGTGAAAACTTTGATCCCCAAATGTGGCCCCAGGGGCCATGATTTTAACAGATTCTGGTTCAGAGGTTATAGAGAAGATTTTTTAAAAAAAAATTTCCCTACAATTTCACATGTAAAATTTTGATCTCCTATTGTGGCCCCACCTTACCCCCAAGGGCCATAATTTTTACAAATTTGAATATGTATTAAGTCAGGAAGCTTCCATGTAAATTTAAATTTTTCTGTCCCAGTGCTTTTCAAGTAAAAGGCTTTTATAAGACTCCACCCTACTTTTGCATTTTTGTGAATATCTCCCCGATGAAGAGGACATTGCCCTTCAATTAAACAAACCTAAACACCCCCCCCCCCCCTCCCTCCTTCACCCAAGGATGATTTGTACCATGTTTGATTAAATTAGCCCAGTAGTTCTAAAGAATTCTAAAATTTGTTGGTGTATTTTTGCTATTATTTCCTCTTTGAGCAGGACAATGCCCTTCACTCGAACAAACTTGAATTCCCTTCATTCAAGGATGCTGTTTGCCGAGTTTGGTTGAAATTGGCCCAATGGTTCTGGAAAAGAAATCAAAGATGTGAAAAGTTTACAGACAGATGGACAACGGGTCAGAAAAACTCACTTGAGCTTTCAGCACAGGAGAGGTAATACTTTAGGTCAGTTGTAGCATTGGGGTCAAGAGTTGGAATTCAACTTATGGTATGTTGAGAAGAGAATTGAATGCCATCCTTAACTTCAAATTTTGTTACAGGGGAGGTAAAAATTTCTGAATTTTGAAATTACAGGTCACTTTTATCTAGGACATAATATCACTTTCTTTCAATTCTTGCCTGTGCTAAATTATCAAACTATAACCTTTATATTTTATAAATTAAAATTCAGTCCTTTTCCTTTCTCTATAAATTTACTGACAGGGTGCATGCTTATTGCACCATTTCGCTCTCCTCTTATTTGGCCTTTAATATCATTGCACAAGTCACATATCCAAAAATTATCCAGTTTGTTCTGTACCAATTTGTTTTAATTGAACAGAGAATAATCACGAGTCTGCTTCAGAAATTTTTTCCTTGTATGTCACAATCCCCTTCTGTATCAAGTCTGGAATTTCCACCGCCAACCATGGGCCCAGCTAAAAATAAAAAAATAGGTACTCATGTCTTATAAAAGTGATACTGAATACTCAGAATATTTTTATTTAAAACAGCATTTATAATATGAATGCATTTTTCTATTGTAGATAAGTAATGATATTGAAAATTAAAGATAACTAGAAAACTAATGCTGGGAAGGCCCCACAGAGAGCATAATTCAGATATTAAATGTGCTAACAATGCATAGTTCATTAATGTTTGTAAATGACAAAGAAGAGTAATTATGTTCTTTTCCCAAATCTGTATTGCCATACTCAATTTCAGGTCTGATGGACTCTGCCCATATTAATCTATAGGTGTCTTTGATAAACAGTTACCTTTCTGTAGAACATGAAAACTTGATAAAAACTTTTCAAGATATAGTGTTATAATAAAGGTATATCAAACTTGGATTTGACCATGTCCTTTGACTTCATGACCACAAAATCTATACATTGCTTCTCTAATCATAAAAAGATGTACTTCGTATATGAAAGATATATGTAAAAAAAAGTATACAAAATATCCTGTAATGATGAAAATGCTCACAGACAGAAAGACAATGGGGCTTTCACATTTTAAATGTGGGACACTTTAAACTGTTAGCTCAGCGAATTAAGGTGCAATGTACACCTGATGAGAACAGGCCACAACACTTGGTCAGTGTAATCAGAAAACTATCTCAATACATCTACTGAGGCCCACACTTACCCCTAGAGCCATTGCATGTGCAATACCAAATTTTGGCACATTCCTTGCCCACAGGGGTTTAAAATGGTCAGTAAGGCATATCTTCCCACCTCTGTAAAATGAACAACAATAAATACTTCAATTAAAAGAATTTATATATGCAATTCAAACTAAACAATGTCTTGCATTATATAATCCAAAAAGTCTAAGATAATTGACAAACTGACATGCACAAATTTATTTGGAAGAATTACAGGCACCTCTTGATCACTTGAAGCCCATGGGGTCAAATTATATAAACTAGTACATATACTAGGTCATGTCAATAACTCAGTAAGGTGTTTGCTAAATCTAAGTTAACATCAAATGCAAGTCAGATATCGATTTTTAAAAAAATGAATAGTTACAGAAACAGATTTTACTTGGACATAAAAATTTTGGTAATTACAGACCGTGTAGTACATATTTATTTCTGTTAAGCAAAGCCATGAGCCATTGTTAAGCTAGTGTCGAAAAACCTCTCTACATATGATACAATAAAATATCATTTTTTAAAACACTCCATCCAAAAAATGTTTGCACAATTAGTTAGCCTTCAGTGATAATATTGGTCCATTGAGGGGAATGTTTTGTGGCCATGTTGATCTTAACCAACTGAAAAGGGTCTCCTTGACAGGAGAGTGGAAGTTGAGGCGAGGAATTTTTTCAGCATGGACTTGCACATCCACTATCAATTAGCATTTAAAACTTTGTCTTGTTGAGTCCAAATTGCGTTGAAAATTGTGGGATTTATTCCAAAGTCATCAGCTTTTTTTTTTTTTTTAGATTTGTTCCTGCTGCCAATGCATTTACAATTTAAAAACCTCTTTATGTTTAGTTGGCATGTCCATTTATATCTAATAATGATTAAAAACTTCAAAACTGATGTTTTAATTGATGACTTGTTGTGATATAACTGAGTCCCACTCAGGGATGCACCTCTTATGCCAGATCATAAATCTGTCAAATGTCATGTACCAAGATACATTTGTACATATATATTTTTAAGATCACAGGTGTGAAATTGTCAAATTATAAGACATGTCATTGGTTTGCCAGAATTACAAAATGATACTTAGAGGGACATGAACACAATGTTTTAATGTCAATAATTGTTCACCTAAGAGTCGATTAGAGCAATAAATACCCACAATAAAATGAAAATCACAATTTCAATATACACGTTGGCACACTTTGATTTTGACCCCTTGCTTGTGTTTGGGCGAACAAATCGTGCACTTATGACGTCATAATGAAACCAGGTAAATCTATTGTGTTAAGGACACACTGGAGAAACTATACATGTTAAAATTTGTCAAAATAATTATTTAATTAATAAAAATTTTTGAGGTCAAAATTATGATCCTCAACTTTTTTTGTCCAGTATATGAAGGATACACCATATGTCAGTGGCCCTGACTATCCTGACATTTGTCAGTGTAACAACATTGATTTCCACAAGGATAATTTCAAATTCTATATATTCTGTTTATATTACAATAGGAGAAAATGGAGATTTCAGAGCAAAAATTCAGATATATGTTTTGCAAGTCTCTTAGTTTGGAAACTTAAAATTTAATTTCCAGAAATGCTGAAAATTGACCTGCTTACTTGGGCTTTGAGGTGGTGGTTAATGAAGTATATAATAATACCATGGTCCTTGGGGCCAAGATGTAATCAGGATAGTGATTCAATGTTAAAACTGGTTATATTTAACTAGAATCTTCTTCCCAAGAACCACAGATTTTTTTAACTAACATGCAAGCATCTCCATATAAGGTAAGATCCAAGTTTATTGATACTATGATTGCAGAGGCCAGCATGAGGTCAAAATAGAGGTTCAGACCACATCTGCTCATTTTAAATATTTATAATAAAAAAAAAAATGTCTTTCTGTAAACGAACTATTCACAAAATGAGGTTCATTTAGTATGAAGAAACTCTTTGGTTTTGCCTTTGGATTTCTTGGTTCTTGAGAAGAATTTCTTAAGAACAAGTATCTGCCCTTGAAAAGGGGTGTGGCTCTTCATTTGAACAAATTTATATCCCCTGGATCCTAATATGCTTTGTGGAAATCTTGGCTGAAATTTGCCCAATGGGGTATGGAGAGCACTGGATATGTGAAAAGATTACAGATGACAGCCAAAGCTTACTTGAGTGTTTGCCTGAGGAGAGCTTAAACATAATACATAGAACTTAGGGTTATCTTATTTTAGTTCATCTCACTCCTGACCCTAGAACTTCCCCCAAATTTTTTTGAATATATATGTTGATATTAGATCTGCAGAAAGTAGTGCAATCACCTATGCTGATTACCCAATATCCATTACAGACTCTTGTTTATCGAAATCATATTTTAAAATTGCTTAACAAACAATCTACCCACATCCATCTGATGACAATTCTACCGACTTCTATCTGGTGATAATTACTTTTTAATGTGTATATATCAAACACATAAACTCGGCCTCCAACCAAACACATATATGACAATATTCATGTGTCTGATAGAAAATGTTGTTTCATAATGCCAATCCTACTGCCTTTTAACTAGACTACTTGGGATACAGCTGACCAACTTTCTCCAACCCAATTCAATTTCTCTACTGTCTGTGCTGTTTTTATCAGCACACCCTGTGGTCTGCACATCCTTCACACATAAAGATGTATTATCACTGGATAATTAATATAATATTCTGGGGATTGGACTATTACAGATAACGTTTTTTTCACAAGACCTTATTTTGAGTGTGGATAAAATGATGCATTTATTCACAACACAAAACTTTTGTCCACAGGTGCTCGACATTTTAAATATCTATAATAAAAAGCTGTCTTCCTGTAAACAAACTATTTACAAGGTATAGAAAAAAAAGAGGGGGGGGGGGGGGGGGGGGGGTCATTCATGAACATTTCCAGTGTTTTTTGGGTAGATTTACTAAACTTCCTGTGCCTTCCTGTTCCAAAACCACTAAATGTACCTGAATTTTATTGTTTGCCAGGCTGCACTTTACCTGGTATTCAATGCCATCCCCTTTTTTTCCTCGCACAAGCATTTGCAAGAGAATTCTCATTTGTATAATTATGTCAACTTCTGTCCCCTCTTCACCGATTTTTTGTATATGAGAAGCAGTAGACGATGTTCGTCAGCTGATTATAGCTGATAAATGAATTCTATTTCCAGTTCACCATGACGATGTGAGAGATAAGACCTTGACAGAGTTGCTTCTAAAGAGTAGGAGTCTAATTATAATATTATATCAAACTTTTTGCCAAAAATTGCAAGCGATGCAGTTGGTAAAAATGAAAACCAAGATGGCAGCATGATATACCTTGTGAATAGTTTGTTTACAGGAAGACAATTTTTTTTTTTATCATAACTATTTAAAACCTTGAGAGCCTGTGCTTTTATCAATCATTATTTAGTGCTTACGTCTTCTATCTGTAAAAGTTTATTCATGAGAACTAAATTTTTGTGAATGGCTAGTCTCACAAAATTAAGTGTAAATAATGTTCCCTCCAATAAAATGTGATTTACAGTAACCTAAAAACATTAACTTTAATCATTCATCTCGAAATTTCCTATGGGGATTAATACCACCCCCTTAGTCCCCTCCCATGAGGCATATTCAAACTGATTCATACTCAAATCTTGGCTCATTTTAATACAATATTAACATGTATAAATTTAAATCTATAACCAAGACACTATCATGTGTCAGAAAAAACTGAATTCCTATTACCTTGATGATGGATAAGTGACCTTGGATGAGATTCATCATGGCATGCTTTAACTTCAGGATCAAGTATGAGCATCATATATTTCAACACTGCAGAGATAGCTTCATCCATATACCCATCAATAATCTATGTTTTGATACTGTAAAATTCACAGACTGTGATCCAACTTTCTGGATCACCACACTATGGTGATCCAAATCCGTATCATGTCTCTCTGAAACTGATTATGTCACAATGCATCAGTGCAACATTTTTTGTGGAAAATATCGACTGCATCACAAACAAAACTGTGCACATGAAAAATAATTTCATAATTTTATGTTTGTGTTTTTGATAATCTAAAATTCATTTAATATCTTGTAAACGTGGATTTATATTTGTAAACGTGGATTTATATATAGGGAGGTATACAATAAATATATCGTTATTACAGTAACTTGATCCAAAAAAGTTGGATCATGTCAAGTTGACACACATGGACCATCAGACCAGACTCAACACTTCGCGTCTCGTTTAATATGACGATCCATGCCTTTCAACTTAACGTGATCCAACTCTTCGGATCAAATAATAATATATATTTCCTTGATATTATCCAGCTAATCTTGGAATATGTTCATGATGTACATTAGGTATTCAAGGGCAGATTTTTGCATCCCGTCTTTTCCACTTCAAAATACAGCCTTGACAATAATTTCATATTAGTGACCTTGACATCACTGACTGATTTTGAGTCAAGACCATTTAATCTAAAATGCATAAGCAATCTTTGTTAAGTGTGACTGTTTAGAAATTTCAAAGCATTTACTTGGCATATATTTACATAACACACTAACCAAATGAAAGACATCCTTCATTCTAAATAAATCCCACTACCATAATTTCCTTTGTTACTAATACATGTACTACTGCTTTTAAATGAAATAATTTCATTCATAAAAATCCAGATGCAAATCAGGTTATTCTCAGTTTTAAAATATGATGCAGAACTGGTATCATAACATAACGATGGCGATATTTTGTCATGATTTTCAATATTTTTACATAAATTGGCTATTTTCACTAACTTAAAGTTTTTTTTCTCTTGAAAACATTTAGCACAAGGTTGGACAAACTTTATTTTCACACCACAGATGTTTCTTTCCAGTATACATATATGATGGGTCAAAGCAGTGCTTTATCTTTTCTAGAAGGAAAACATTCACAAACAAGATGTGTTTGTGAAACACTGATGCCCCTGCATGGCCAAACTCCAAGGTCAAAATCATGATGTACAAACGTTGGTAAGAATTAGGTCTTTTTGCAAAGAATACAGATGTGAAATATGTAAACTCTTGCACTAACTCTCTATAAGATGTGGCCAACATTAAAGTTTTTCAAAAGTAGGTAAAACTCAAATGTCAAGGTTATGAGGTAAACATTTTCCTACTTACAGAAAGATTTTGTCAAAAGGAATACAAATATGAAATATGAGAGTCCCATTTTTAACCATTCAAAAGTTATGGCCTGAAAAAACAGACACAAATGAAATATGAAAGCCCCATCAGTAACATTCAAAAGTTATGGCCAAGGTCAAAGTTTCTCAAAATTAGGTGAAATCCCAAGCTCAAAAATTTCACAGGGGATACACATGTGAAATATGAAAGCCCTATCACATCCATTCAAAAGTTGTTAAATGTAGATACAATGAAACTTGTACTTTTCAAATTCCCTGAAAACCAGTTTACCCTCCAAATTGTCCAATTTTGAAAGCTCCAGCAAAAATCTCATGAATTTTCATAACACTGACCATCAAATTGAATGATGGCCATATATTAAACAAATTATTAACAATCATAGGAAATACTCCCCAAAAAAGTGAGCACTTCTGGTGATCATGAGAAATTTTTACCGCATTACAATGTATTACATATTAAGTTTTGTGACTAGGCAAGCGAGGCGTACTGTACTGTTCACTGGTTAGGCTGTTGTCAAAGTTTGCGGGTGCAAAAAAGAATGTATGTATCACTCCAAAAAAATTTATTTCAATGATAGTGAAATCAATCTAGTGATAACGCAAGTCAACGGCAATAATAAAATCTGCAGTATGTTAAATAAAACGATAGTGTAAATTACTAAGATGAGGTGCCTGTCAGTGACATGAAGATGAGGATAAATGTGAAGAAACTGAAAGTTTATACCTATACATTTTTGCTGTTTTACCATCAAGTTCTGGAAGAGCTATCTCAATGGCTGTCCCCGGATACGTAATAGGAATCTGTAGAAAGAGCAGCACAAAGCAAATTTAAGTTAACAGGATATGTCACCAAGGGTTTCCTTTTATATATGCTCAGGGAGAGATGTATGTTGACTTCAAAATCATTATGATAGTTGCCATTTTTCCCCCTCAAAACTAATGAGTTTCTTAATTTTTTTTAAAAAAATTTCATGAGGCAGAAGGTCTGTAGAGTACCTTTCAAAAATTTTTAAAATTTAAGAATGAGACTTAGGGAGATCTCCTTACTAATGAATGCATGCTATGCGACATGGATCACAGTGAATCAGAACAGCCATCACTCGGCCTTTTCCAGAGAAAAAACCTCAGACGTAATAGGTAGCTATTTACGGACTATTTTTAGGTCACATTACTGCTGTTAAGTCACATGATATATAACATGCCGACAGAATGGAAAAATGTACATATTGTTTAGAAGAGAAGCAGGATTTACTGAAAATAGTGGGAACAAGAGCTGATTCAGACAAAAATTTAAAGATACAATCAAAGAGTTTTCGCTGTTAAAGAGGAATAGAATATGTGTGCCATGTTACAAGGTCATGAATAAATTTTATCATTTCCATTGTATAGTGAGGGAAAATGTAAAAGTCAATGACAATGAAGTGTTTAGACAGTGTCAAAAAATTCTGTGTAACACCCTCAGGCCTAACTCAATCAAAGGAAAAAAAACAACTGTTTCATTTTCATGTGACAAATATAAACAATGCCACATGGTTAAAATTTCAATAAAATAGATTAAAATTTTTGGATCTACACATTCTAAGCAAAATTTTATTATAAATTCAACAAAAAGACAGCACATATTGCTATAAGTAATTTTTTAATGATATAGTTTCCATATCGCTTTGTGTGCACAGGCAGAATAGAATCATCGAAACCCATCAAATTGATGTGTAGTCCTACTAATATGGCAGAGGTTTTTTTTCTCCGGAAAAGGCTCATTGATGTTTTGATTGAGATACTGCTCACCCAGTAGCCAATGGTAACCAAAAATCTGATTGCGCAAACCGAATTTGTATTTCAGTCATCCAGATTAATATTAATCAATATTTTCTGTTTATTGGTGTTTTGAGTTGTACTTTTTTTCTGCTTTCAATTCATTTTACAAAACCAGTCATTTTAACATTTTCATACGGTGATTTAATACATGACTATTTAATCATATTCAAGTTACTGAATGACAAGGACACGAATATAAACACGTGGAATTACATACAGAAGGTAAGGAAGCACAAAAAAAAAAAAAAACACAAAAAAAAAGAAAGACCATTTCTGAGCATATTGTTTACTTTCTGTTTCAATGATTTTCACCTGGGCAACTAAAATCTTACTCTTAGGGGCCCAGCTGGCTACCATAATCTTTTGGTCAAGTTTAAACCCTGATGTGATTTGTTATAGGTATATGTATCTTTAGTTTGTAAAATTCTTTCCTTCAGCTGATGTGAACTCTATTGAGATATACATTTACATGCAACAGACACAAATGCTCTCAATATGTTGAAATGAAATTGAATAAAGTGCAATCACATGATATGCCCATCAAATGATTATTAGTCATAATCATGAATAGATGAGTGTGCATGGACAAAATTATGCTAACCTTGGTACAACAATTGACTTGACTATTCCCATGAGATAATTCCTCTATCTGTTTTGTGACGTGCATGTTAATTCTTTGGAATTTTGTAGTACGTACTATATATATTGATACCATTAATGTTAGAAACAAAATAAGTATTCATATTATTGTTATGTTGCTACATTTTATGAATCAAGAGTTCTCAGACGACAATATAGCTCAGTTGGAAGCATGACTTAACATTAACATAGCATTAACTTATCCCCTTTAGTTCAAAAGGTTAAAGTTTTTGAAAAGTAGGTCAAAGTCCAAGGTCACTAGGTCAAAAGTTTCATACCATATGAAAGGCTTGGTCATGAGGCATTTAAAAATGAAATATCAAATCCCTATCCCCCTTGGTTCAAAAGATTTAGCCAAGGTCAAAGTATTTGAAAATTAGGCCAAAGTCCAAGGTCAGTAGTTCTAGTACCAAAAGAAATGACTTGTACTGAGGCATCTATACGTGAAATACCAAAGCCTAATCACCCTTAGTTCAAAAGATAGAACCAAGGTTAAAGTTTTTGAAAAGTAGGTCAAAGTTCAATGTCAAGGTCATAAGGTCAAATGTCTTGGAACCAAAACAAAGATCTTTTCATAAGGCATTTATATGTGAAATATCAAATCTCTATCCCCTTTGTTCAAATAATATAACCCAGGCTAAAGTTCTTGAAAAGTAGTTCAAAGTCCAAGGTCACAAGATCAAAAGTTTTGGTATCAAAACAAAGGTGTCATTATGATGCATCTACACGTGAAATATCAAAGTCCTATCTCCTTCGGTTCTAAAGATATAGCACAGGTTGACGTTTTTTGAAATGTGGGTCATAATCCACAGAAAATGTCACTAGGTCAAAAAGTCTTGTAACAAAAGAAACCTTTCTTCATGAATCATCTTCATGTGAAATACCAAAACCTTATCACCCTTGGTTAAAAAGATACAGCTGAAGTTAAAGTTTTAAAAAAGGTCAAAATCAAAAGGCAAGGTCATTAGGTCAAAAGTTTTGTTACTAAATGAATGGTCTGGTCCTGAGGCATCCATATGTGAAATATCAAAAGCCTTGTCATCCTGGATTCAAGATATAATCAAGGTTAAAGTTTTCAAAAAGTAGGTCAAAGTCCGAGGTCACAAGCTTAAAAGCCTTGGTACCAAACAAAAGTCTCTTCATGAGCCAAGTTTATATCCCCTTTGATTATAAAAATATAGCCCAGATTAAAGTATTTAAAAAATAGGTCAAAATCCACAATAAAGGTCAGTAGGTCAAATGTCTTGGTACCAATAGAAAGGTCTCTTAATGTGGTGCCTATAGATGAAATATAAAAGCCTTATCCCTTTTGGTTCAAAAGTTTCAACCCAGGTTTTTATTTTTGAAAAGTAGTCCAAGGTCAAAAGCCTTGGTACCAAAAGAAAAGTCTCTTAATGAAGCATCTACATGTGGACTATCAAAACCCTATCCCCATTGGTTCAAAGAATTGGGGCCTCCGTGGCCGAGTGGTTAGAGCATCGGGCTCAAAATCACAAAGCCTCTCACCTCTGTCGGCGCGTGTTCGAATCTCGGCCGCGGCGTTATGTGAGCAAGTTTGCCAGTTTACTTGCGGAAGGTCGGTGGTCTCTTCCCAGGTACATTGTATCTGGGTTCTCTCCTCCACTAACAAAAACTGGACGCCACCAGATAACTGAAAAATTGTTGAGTGTGGCGGAAAGCAATAAATAATCAATCAATCAATCAAAGAATATAGCCCAGGTTAAAGTTTTTTAAAAAGTAAGTCAAAGTCTATAATTAAGGTCACTAGGTCAAAAGTCTTGGGTCCAAAAGAAATGTCTCTTTATGAGGCATCTCTATGATAAGCATGGGCCCCAAAAAGGGTTATGCAAAATATGGCATATCATCTTAATGATAGATCACAGTGAGCATGATTTATTTAGAGTGTGACACATTTTGCTAAATTTGGCCATATTGTTTTTTAAAGTGCAACATACCCTCTGCCCAAGATGCAATCTAATTAAAATTAGATCCTTTGATCTGCTCACCTACGATCACTACACAAAGGTTGTGTAGCAATCATAGGTGAGCAGATCAAAGGATCTAATTTTTATTAGATTTGGTGATTCTAGGTACCTTAGAATCAAAGTCAAGTTGAACATCAAAAGCTGGCAAGACGGACAGACACAAACGCAATACCAAAATATGTCCCATCTTTAAGGAGGAATGCTACACCAGAGAAATTTTGATGTGGATGAAATATGAAGGATATGTACAAAAATATTTTGAAACTGAAAACTTTTAAATCTATTTTACTTAGTCAAAAAATGCAGTTTTAGTAGAAAATAATCTGAAAAAAAAGTAAATCCCCTGCTGGACTCAATAAGCAATCTACAGTTCATCAGGCAACTGAGTTGCTCAGCTAGACAATGAACTTTGACATGAATAGACAAATATTGGTGATATTTATATTTTCATTCATGGTTTATAAAAACCAGTCAGTCATCACCATGCTGTCAAGTACCTCTTTAACAGATGGGTCTATAAAAAGGTACAAAATCTGAATGTGTATTTTTATGTACATTGTACAATTATGCATTTCAACATACACACAAAAAGAAAATGAAAATTTATGAAATATCAGTCCTTACATCAAACTCTACATCAAATTCATACTTCAGGAGTTCATGGATATACCAACACTTGCCAAACCACCGAGTGCCTTCTTTATTGGACTCTAATCGGAACCAATCATTGTCCGACTCTTTGTTATTCTGCACATACTGCAAAAAGAAAGCAAACCCACATTATCACAGCATCTATAGAGAGCTTCTTCTTTGATGCATAGCATACACTGCAAAATAACTGGGTGTATGATATGCCAACATATCACATTTAGGCATTAAATCTACACAGACATTTTTGGACCATACTCATTTTCCCTTCCCTGAGGAACTACACTTTTAGTTAAAAGTTAAAAACCCACATGCACAGTTACCAAGTCATACACTGTTTCATCTTCCTATGGGGCATAAAACTCTCCTGAGTCACAATGTCTCTGCTATTCTTTGGACAAGATTTTTTTAAAAAGATATTCATGTCTAGTATCATGTAAAATTTTATTCCCCAATTCTAGCACCATTCTTAAACCCAGGGTCCATAATTCTGGGGAAAAAACCCCAAAACAGTCATGTTTGTGAAACACTGATGGCAGCAAAGTTTATAATGGCCAAGATTGAACTTTTCAAAATAGATCAAACCCCCAAGGTCAAGGACACAAGATCAAAAACTTTGGTACGTACAGAAAAGTCTTGTCACAAGGAATACATTTGTGAAACATGAATCAAAGCCATAGAAATAATCATTCAAATGTTATCGCCAATGTTAAAGCTTTTCAAAAGTAGGTTAAACCCCAACGTCAAGAGGTCAAAATTTTTTGTACCACAAAAAAGGTCTTGTAACAAGGAATACACATATGAAATATAAAAGTTCACTATACATTCAGAGGTTATTGCCAAGGTTACAGTTTTTGCTGACACAGACAGATGGGATGAATGGACACCAGTCCTGAAAAGGGTTATCAGAAAAGCTCACTTGACATTACAGTTTAGGTCAGCTAATAAAAAAAAATTAGGAAAGTCTGTACATATTGCCAGTACCATGTCTGGTTTTGAAATTTCAATTGTATCACTTTTTTGCATTTTCCTTAATTCTAATATTCAAAACCATTTCTTTATCATTTTATCATTAACAATTATTCATTCCTATCCTCAGCCTCTAATTCTATTTCTGTGTTAGGAACAACCTCTCCTCCAGTATTCTGAACAATGAAGCAAATAAAGATCAACATTTTTGCTTCTACTTATTGTCTTCCACATTTTTACCCGTGTTACCGAATATTACAGCAGGTCTAGTAGCCACTCCTGTCCATCACAGTAATGAGTGCATATACTTTTTGTAATCTGTAACTCAGAAAGTATCTAACCAATATTGTTCAAACTTTGCACAGTGTTTGTATACAGCTTGATGACATAACACCTCCTATCATAAGCAAATTTGACAAATTTTTATCGCAATTGTTACCATGTTCAAATTAGCCTTCTTTTTACAATTTATGCAATTGATTGTGCATATTTTGTGTACTCTATAACTCAAAAAGTTTTCCATCACCATCAGAATTATCCAGACTTTGCAGTGTTTATATACATATTCAAAATGTGCACCTCCTATTATGGTGAAAGTTGACAAATTTTAACTGTGATTATAAGCACATTCAACTTAGCCAATTTTTTGCAATATAATATGCTATTAAATTGTTTCTTTACCAAATTCAACTTTTTATGAAATGTGGAATCTATAGTGGTAATACTTTGTGTGCTTTTATCTGAGATGTCTAATCTGAAGAGATATACTTTGTGTGCTTTTATCTGAGATGTCTATATCTGAAAAGATATACTTTGTGTGCTATTATCTGAGAAGTCTACATTTGAAGATGATATTGTTGAACAATGGGTAGTATTAATAAATGTTTGACAGTGACGAAGGTCAGACATGTGATCAGTCTTGTAGACTTTCTGCCTGCGTTTCTGTTGCCATGTAATATCTAGATCTATCTCTTGTGTATTTGAATAAAAAATTGAAAAATCTATAATAGGATATTTTTGGATTATCTGGTGATGTTATTTTTTAAAACCGGAAATATATTTTTGATCTCTTGTAATTAGTTGTGGCAAATCAGATTAAGTTAACTTAATTATGAATTAATTCAGTCAACCACATGACTACGTTTTGTGATTTTCCTAAGAATAATTCAAATGTAATGAAAGTTAAACCTAATGTGTATCGACTCATTCAATAATCAAATTTCAAATTCCTAAGTTGTTGAGAAAAGTCCAGAAAAATACAATTGGTACATATTTCCTTACATCTCATAAATATAATTCTTGAACTGTGACAAAACTTAAAACTTGATCTGAAAATATACAGTAGTTAAGAACATTCCAAATTTCATCCTGTTGGGATCCAGGTTAGAATAGGTCTTGCTTGTCATAAGTGGCAACTAAATAGGGCAGTCTTTTGGATGAAACTGCTAAAACTGAGGCGTCATGTTACAGCAGGTGTGGCACAATAAAGATCCCACCCTGCTCAAAGGCCATAAGCAGTGAGCAGAGACTTAAATTTTGCAGCCCTTCACCAGCAATGGTGACGTCATATGAGTGAAAGATTCTCAAACGGGACATTAAACAATATACAACCAATATACCAAATTTCAACTTCCTAAATCAAAGCATGTTGAAAAAAGTCAGGAAAACAAAAAATTGAAGAGGTTCTTTTAACCATGAAACTAAGTCTTACAATTTTCATTCGAATACATCATTCATAACAAAAGTGAAACTTGATCTGCATCTACTCATTAGGTAACCAGATATCAAATTTCAGATTCCTAAGTTAAAACCTATTAGACAAAAGTCAGGAAAACTATATTTGACACAAAATCCTTTAAAATTCATAAATATTACTCAACCGTGACAAAATTTAAAACTTCATCTATAAACATACAGTAAACCACATGCCAAATCTCTGCTTCCTAAATCAAATCATGGTTAAAAAAAAGTTTTGAAACTATTCCATAGGGGATTACCTTTACAGGTTGTAAATTTCAGTTCTTCACACAATTGAAGGTTTATGAATTCACATGTGCATTCCCTTACACTCATATAAAGTCAGCATTTCTCAATTCTAAGGTCATGATATTACAGTGATACAGCCTGTCATAGGGTCAAATGCTGTCTGATGCTTTTCATACCAATTGTTGGGCCAACCGTTACATACAGATTCAGGATATGGATTTCTCTGTTTATGGGAATTATGGCTGGTGTGACAGGTCAACAGGGGATGCTTATTCTGCTAGGTATTTGATCCCACCTCTGGTGTTTCAAGGTCCATATTTGCCCTACTCTCAATTTTGTATTTTTTACAGGATTTATGAGATTGGTCACTGTTTGTTATCTTTACTTTTTCATTAAATAGCAAATTGTTTTATTTGGAAGAACTTTGAATTAAAACAATGAAATCAGATGAAAAATGACATGAAAAATGATCACCAAATATTCTAAAATGGACCAATTGGACTCCATCTCTGATATCAAAGTTGATGAAAGATGCAGAACTACTGGAAATCTCAAGTTAATTTTCAAATTGTGTAATAAAACTTCAAGTCTGGTGTGACAAACTGCCAGATATACATTAGCAGGCAAAAGTAAAAATAAATGATTATGCATATCTGCATTATTCTTTGACTTTGATGTAAACAAAATTAAGTCTGGCTTGCTTTTTCGCCACTGTCGTCAATAACTTCCTTTCCCAGAAATCGTAAGCCTATATCCATGCGTGTTCTTTCAATATTATGTCATTCTACATGCAGTGATATTATGTAGCCTGTAAAATGGTTGAGTAATTGTTGTTTAGACAAAAAAAAAAAAATCAAAAAAAATAGAAAGCCGAGCGTAAACACAGGAGTGAACATGATCACATATCACCTCCCCTTTGTTTACACTTCCATGGCAATAGCTCTGATTTTTGTCTGTGGAGTGTTTATGAAAAGTCAAAGTAGTAGATCACATATATTGTTGACAGTTTTATGTTACATGGTTTGAAGAAAATTCATTGTACTAAACAAATACATCACATAATTCTCATTGTTATAACTAGTGTATCAAATTTTCTACGGGGAGAGTATCTACTTTCATTTTTAACGCTTCTGACCTTATTGTCTGTAGTAAAAAGTTGATTTTTAAGATATATGAAAGGTGGTAATAATGGCAGATTTTATAAGCTTATTGGCGCACAAATATATAGTAATTTAGGTAATCAATTAAATGAAAATAGTTATATTTGTTCTATAAATATTTTTCGTAGACTATAAGGGTGGTGGTGGTACTATGATAATACCCACTAGCACTGTGAGCAGAAAAGAATTAAAATCAAACTACAACAAAAATTTATAACAGTCTGATTAAAATCAGATCCCATACCCATTACCTTGTCATTGGTATAACTATAATGTAATGAGTATGGGCCTGATTTCAATCACACTGAATTTATAAGAAATTTTAATCTTGTATGTTCAAAAACTATAAATCTGTTTTGAACTGTCACTGCTTGAAAGTAAAAGAAGTTGAAAACAAATTTTCAGTGGGGATATAAATGTATATTTAATTCCTTTAGGTCAAATTCGAGAGGTGTATGCTTCCTGTTTAACAATAATTTTGAATTTAAAATTCACAATGTAAGTAGGGATGATGAGGGAAACCTTTTAGCTATTGATCTTACAATCGAAGACAACCGAGTAACCATCATAAATATATATGGACCAAATACTGACCAACCCAGTTTTTATGAAAAGGTCAGGGATACTTTTTTAACCTTAGATAATGATTATTTCTCACTTTGTGGTGACTCTAATCTTGTTTTGAACCCACCACTAGATACACATAATTATCACAACGTTAATAACCCAAGGGCTAGAGAAAAGGTCCTTGAATTGATGAATGATATACAACTTCTTGATTACTACAGAGTTCTGTACCCTGGTGAAAAAAGATTTACCTGGAGAAAAAAGAATCCCTTAAAACAAGCTCGTTTGGATTATATATTAATATCCGAAAGCCTCTCAAATATGGTCGAAAAGTGCTCCATTAAACCTGGGTATAGGTCAGATCATTCTGCAGTAGTGATTGAGTTTAAATTTAATAAATTCACAAGAGGTCGTGGACTATGGAAATTTAATAATACTCTACGTACTGATAAAACATACATAGATA